>CM046844.1:6971846-7273626 GCA_025618425.1 Heliocidaris tuberculata | reverse complement strand
CACAGATACGTCATTCTTTGACTAAATCCACTGGAAACATGTGAAAATGGCGACCCCATGCATGTGCAGCAGACAACGGGTGAAAGATGTGTATTGGGGAGTCATCATTCTATAACTTTCTTCATTGCTGTGCAATTCTGGTAAATTTGGTATCAAATTAATCAGCAAGTTACGCTTCATGTAATACATTGTATCAGTAGAAAAAAATTAAGGCTGGATTTCCCTTTAAATCAGACCATGATCCATTTGGTACATGAGTTGTTCATCAAAGAAACTTGTCCTTGGGAAATTGAATAGTAGCCATAGTAACAATAAATCCACAAAGTTGTGACTGAAATTGGCTTGTTACAGTCTGATTAACAGACATGGCTGATTTCAGACAAAAGTCATGATTTAGAGTAAGCAGAGCCATTTACCAATCAGGTTCATTCTATACAAATACCTCATACATTTTGGAAAACATGAGTACCTCTGCTCATGATGTACATCTATACACATGTACTTACAACTGATCTCAGCTCTTCTTCAAGATTTTTTTTCCCTATTTAATGAAATAAATAAGTTTATTTATCATAATTTTGCTCTCCTTCATCACCCAACATCCCCACAGATCTAAGGTTAGGTTCCAGTCACCTCCATCTCCCCCTAACAAAATAAATATCAAATAATTTTTAAAAGTCATGGGAGTACAAAAATATATTTCATTTGATTGGGTGTTGTTAGAAGGTAGGATACAGTGCATGCTCATGAAATGAATGTGTTTACCAACACCATTCATTCCTACACACACACACACATACATTGCACTTTTGTCCATGTTCATCACAAAATAGAAGCCAAGAGCCCAAAGTAATTATCAATCATACATATATACATGTACATGTACATGTAACTTAAGATAAATGTAATGTCCTCTTTGTTCTTTCAGTTTCTAATGTACTTGTACACTCTAAAAACTTAAGTGTTAAATCACTTTTCAAAAGGGCCGAGGAGTGACCACTTTTTAATAGTAGATTAACAATTTTGACATATGCTGGATTCAGCCCTTATAGTGATGCATCCAGCATTTCTAAAGTGTTAATCTACATGTAACATTTTGAAAAAGTGGTCATTCCTCACCGGGGTGAGGGGGGGGGGGGGGGTCGCACTCAGTATATAGTGTGCGGTGGGTATGTGCCGTAGAGAAGACCCCCATTTTTACACTCAAATTTCTGTTCCAAAGCATACCATTTTTTTCTTGTTGAGAAAAAGAAGAGAGAAAACCGTTCCAAAGCACCGCTTTTTTTTCATTCCGTCATTCCCTCTAGAGAGGTGGTTTTGAAAGTGCCATCTAGCAAAAAGTGAAATTGATAACGCTTTGTTTTTTTATGTAAACAGTCACACCGAATGAAGGGGGGGTGCACTCAGTATATAGTGTGCGGTGGGTATGTGCCGCGGAGAAGGCCCCCATTTTTACACTCAAATTTCTGTTCCAAAGCATACCATTTTCTTCTTGTTCAGAAAAAGAAGAGAGAAAACCGTTCCAAAGCACCGCTTTTTTTTCATTCCGTCATTCCCTCTAGAGAGGTGGTTTTGAAAGTGCCATCTAGCAAAAAGCGAAATTGATAAAGCTTTGTTTTTTTATGTAAACAGTCACACCGAATGAAGGGGGGGTGCACTCAGTATATAGTGTGCGGTGGGTATGTGCCGCGGAGAAGGCCCCCATTTTTACACTCAAATTTCTGTTCCAAAACATACCATTTTCTTCTTGTTCAGAAAAAGAAGAGAGAAAAACCGTTCCAAAGCACCGCTTTTTTTTCATTCCGTCATTCCCTCTAGAGAGGTGGTTTTGAAAGTGCCATCTAGCAAAAAGCGAAATTGATAACGCTTTGTTTTTTTATGTAAACAGTCACACCGAATGAAGGGGGGTGCACTCAGTATATAGTGTGCGGTGGGTATGTGCCGCGGAGAAGACCCCCATTTTTACACTCAAATTTCTGTTCCAAAGCATACCATTTTCTTCTTGTTCAGAAAAAGAAGAGAGAAAACCGTTCCAAAGCACCGCTTTTTTTTTCATTCCGTCATTCCCTCTAGAGGGGTGGTTTTGAAAGTGCCATCTAGTAAAAAGCGGAATTGATAACGCTTTGTTTTTTTATGTGAACAGTCACATCAAATGAAGCGGAATGAAGGCCAAAAAAACAATGTAATGTGCAGATGACGTATACTTCCACTCTGAACTTCGCGCTTCCTTGAAATAGCAATGTCTTTTTCTTAATGTGAAAGCAATGCGATGCGAAGCACTTCCAAGGAAGGCAAAACGACAGCAGAATCAATAGCGGAATGAAAAGTTGACACATGTCACATTGGGGCCGGTATGGCATCCATGTCCATGACTTTCTGAAAAGCACACTAAACGAGGATTTAAGTCAAGAGGTTTTTGATACCCTATTCAGGGTAGTCCGCCAAAAATTTCTGAATTTTATCCTTAAAAGGGATTTTTTAGATTTTGCATAGTACACCCTATTCGAGGATTGGTTCTTCTTTGCCGTTTTATGGCCAAAAACGAAGAGTTAAAGACAAATATTTACTTTGGAACATATTACAGAACGATGTTTTCATTGAAAGAATAGGAAAGAACTTCTTTGGATTCATGAAAAAATATCCACAGGAAGATTTCAGATGCGCTGCTCCTGACCGGCTCCTGAATGGTTCTGTCAAAATTCCTACCCTTTTCGAGGATCTTTTCTCATCAATGAATTTGATATCCTTTTTTTTTTTTCTTCTCCTGTTTTTGATACCCTAAATGAGATCTCTGGGTCACCTATCTGCTGGTAAAAAAACAAAAAAACTTTTTACTCATTTTCATGGACGCGGATGCTGTACAGGGCCTCAATGAGACATCCCCCCCCCCCCCTCCCCCGGAGATCAAGAATCAAGGTATACATGTACAAATCTACATGTAACCATTATGATTACATTCAGGCATGAATCAAATACATATATTTCACAGATATTTAACCCGTTGACTACTTGAATTTTCTCCTTCCCATAGGCTAAATACAGGGATCACACGGTTCTCATTGGCAATGGGTTAAAGCTCATGTACAGTATTGGTAGCAAAAAGGAAATTGGAAAGAAACATGTTAAATATAGTCTCATGTTGTTCTCCTTGTATCAAAAGATATCTGTAAGAGATCATTTGGTATTCCATCTATGATTTCTGGTGAATTTCAGTGTAAATATCTGTAAGGAATGCTTGATCACTGCCATTATGCTAGGACCCTTCCACCCCGACGGCTCCCCGCACAGCAATCTTGGGGCTTCACATAGAGACAGCGTGTGTGCACTGTGTGTAGCTACTCATCATTGGTTTTACACGTGTGTTTACAGTGTATAGCACAGGCTGCCTTTGTTGGGATTTTACGTGCCTGTCCCGGCACATAAATTAGTTTTTGCCTCTTATTTGTTTAATATTAAACTTTAGGAGGCGAAATCTTCACAGTGTCTTTAATATTGCTAGTATCTTGCTATTTATCAACAAAAATTGAAGAAATCTGACGAACAGTTTTTGAGGGCTTACCAAAACTTTACATGACCTTAACAGGCATAACTACTTCTATGCTAGGCATCTTTATGGATAATTAACAAGCTATTCATTTATGAATCATGACATTTATCTTATGATTAAAACCACAAATTGACAACATGAATGAAGAATGATTATTTGATTGCTTAATTGTGCATTGCTGTATTATGGCAATTAGGGCATATTTGTTTATAATTCTGAGCGGATGTGGCACTGCTATTACTTTTTAATAGAGTTACTATGGTGTATCAGCCAAGTCACATTTGTATAACTAACCAAACATTCTATTCCTCAATACTGTTCAACTTCCGCCACTCACAATATACAAATTACAAATGGCTTCAGTATTCATTCCCCATGCCTTTACTTAGAATTCTTTTGATTCGTACAAAAACTTCAGTTCTTCATATAACAAGTGAAAGTGAACTTTGAACTCAGAGAATAGATACAATAGTCAAAAGATTGTGAATAAGATCCAAGCATAATTTGCCACTCATTCACTCACGTTATTATTTCCCAAATATCTGCTCAGAATTATTTTCTAAGTATGCTAATTTAGTAAGCTGACTGAACGGCAGAATCCTTACTAATATTCATTCTGACGTCACAAAGCCAACTGGTCCAAAAATAATGCGCAATAAGGTAGCTTAGCGAAACACAATGGCGCATAAAGACACAGGCAAGACGCAAAGAGGAAACTTGCTAGTTTTGCCTGTGCTTCTCAAATTAGAATCAGACATATGTGAATAAAAGTTTTTCATATTGTTTTGTGCAAAAGTGTTCAAAGAGGTAACTACTAATTCTACACTATAATATTTTTGTTCTGCCTTTACAGAATAAAATTTCTACTTTGAATAATTTTGTCACATGCATCTTTCCTGCCTCTTTATGCGTCACGACGTTTCGCTTAGCTACCTAAATGCATCGCATTACATGCAGGCTTAAATAATTTGCTTGTGCACAGAATATATATACAGCTTCGCATATAAACTCACATACATGTACATGTACCTAACCATCAAGTACGTATTTAATAGACCGGTTCTGTAATGTATACAAATCTATGCACACTTCTTCTCTGAGCACCTAGTGACGAGCTATCCATTAAACTTGCTATTTATAAATGAGCCTCAATGCTTGGAATCCAGTCTGCATACATTACTTTTTGCTATGTCCGGCAAGCTTTCAGGTTGTCAAGAACAACCTTTGTTTGAAAGGTATGTATAAAATTTGCATACATTACCGAAGCGGTCTATTGCCTTAACCCTTTCGAGACAATTAACCACATTCTGTGGTTTGCCTCAATTTTTGATTCAGAGCTCTAAAAAATATACCACATGTATGAGTAGAAAGAGCAAAAATTTCTGTACACACTATGTCCATTTTTGTTGCATGACCATATTGCATTTCATGTCAGGAATTTTAAAAACGAGAATAAGCTTTAAAATCCTCAAATTGGCAACACAATGAAAGGTTCAAAATCCTTGTTTTTTTTATCAAAATAATAACTTTTCAACAAAATTCCTAACCATGTATATTGTTTTCAAAGGCATTACACGTTAATAGAACCATGTACACATGTAGCACTAAAAGAAAATTATTATTGTTGCCAATTTTAAGAACAAAATGTGATCAATTCAGCCCTTAAATAATTCCTGTCCTGAAAGGGGTTAAGTCTGCTAGTGAGCTTTCTTATACTTAGCATAAAATACCAAAAGATTCAAATGCATACTGAAGTTGCTTTAAAAAGTATTTTATCTCAGCTGAAAACCCTAATATTAAAATCCCTAATAGTAAAATCCTAATATTTCATATTTAGGTACTGAATTGAATACAGGCCCTGGACCCTCTTGCATAAAAAGTTGCGACTAAACGCAACACAAAAAATTAAACTGAACTTGATTTTCAACCAATCAGGATCGCGTATTTGGGACTTGCGTTTAATTTTTTGAGTTGCGATTAAACGCAACAGTTTATGCAAGAGGGCCCTGGTCTCTATTATCATAAGTTTGTCTAATAAGAGCCAGAAGGACATAACTCATATACTTATTGCCCTTCTGGTTCTCAGCAGTTGATTCCTCCTGCATTATACCGTTAAGATTCATTGAGTTGAACTTTCTGGATCTGTTCAACTCTCCCAGAATATTCATCACTACATTTTGCCTTTTGAGGTTGAATTCAATTCTTTATCTATGACATGAATTATCTGATATGCCCATGAATGCTTGTCTTTTGCAGAATCACATAAATTGATGTGATTTAGTTGTGAAACTATAACTGACAATTATAACGTCTTTAGATAAGAACCCACTTAATTGTTTTTTGTGACTCTCCATCACAAAGTGATGGAACAGGAAATTTATACTCAAGATGAAAACCCCACAGCCATAAAAATCTATCTTCAACAGAATCTGTAAGGTTTTAATACAGATCATGAAATAATGTAGGTCAAATGGTACAGCCCCAGTTGCTTAAAATGGTAAAAAAGCCATAAGCTTTCAGCTCTGCAAAATGGTGAACCTTAACGGGAAGCTTGAGTTCTGGGAAAGGTAAAAAATAATTTGTGAGCTTTCTCATTCTTATTATGTTAGTTTGGAAGATTATCATAGTAGATATGTCCCCTGAAAAGGATTGTTCTTCACATGCCCTCACATTCAAAATATGACAAGAAACGGCTGAAATGTTTGGGCGGAACATTTGTGTGTAGTCCCATATACACATTTCTGTGTGCAGTGCATGTGAATCTCAGAAGGATTGAGTCAAAATCTTGTCATTTTGGTGATTCCAAAACCTTACGGCATACACCAATTCTTATGTACTATACAATCAACCTTTCCCAATTGCTTTGAGACAATTTCTTTCACAATTCAATATGACCAGAACTCAAATTTATCTTAAAGTTTGCTCTAGATGGATACTTTACGGATCGAAAGTAGACAAACAGTTAAATCTTTGATTTCTTTCAATTCACTGCATTCCTCTTGAACTTATAGTTAAGTATTCATTCTACCAGTCAGAGTAGTTTGGTATCATTATCCAATGACTACATAATGACTACATCCTCTTTTCTTCTCACATCTTTCTCCAAGCAAATCATGATTTCAGTTTCTACATTGCATAGAAATTCACAGAAAATAAGTCAGCCTGTATCAATACAAATTAATGAAAGCATTAAAGGTAAAGTCTTCATTTAGATAGGTTTACAGAGTCAGGATACCCTTCAAATTTTCAAGCACAATACTTTCTACATGTGTGAAAACAGTACAGCATATTCAATGTACATATTACTTCAGGGTAAACATACTTTAGAGTTCCCTATTTTCATGAGAACCTTCATTGTTATAGTAATTTTAGGATAAGTGGAATTATTAATAGAACAGTACAACAAGGAAATTCCTATCATATTCCAATGTAAATGGCATGAATTTCAAATAAGGCAATTGAATTTACATGCATCTGATAGCATTGCTACATGTACATGTACATTGTAGAATCATCTGCGTTATTCATGCATCTTTTTCCTTCCTGTAACCATTTTACTCAAGATATTCCATGAAATTTGCACCTTCATTCTAAAACATTATTTTCATTCAAACAACTAAGCTTGAAAAGAAGGCTTTTTTTCTGATTCAAGGACAAAAATATTCACAATGGTGATCTGGGGAGCTTTTCATCAAGCGTTTTGTCAGTGATTTTTACCGACAAATTTGCTCTCAGCCAATGAGATGCAAGGATTTCAGTAGCTTATAACAGTTGTCGGTAAAAATCACTGACAAAACACTTGATGAAACGCTCCCTAGAGCTTCACACTACTGTAAAACCAGAAATTTGGGCGAGCGTGAAGCTTTCGCGAATTTGAGAGTGGTCGAGATTCACAAAAGTTTCATGCAGCAAAATAATCAAATCACAATTGAAACAACATAAAATCATTGCAACTCATGAAAGTTTCTTGCTGCAAAATTGGCTGTCATTAACGATTCACAAAAGTTTTATGTTGTGAAATTAGTTTCTGGTTTTACAGTAACCCTTTTTTTAAAAGGGGCCGGTCTAGACTTAAATTTTTGGATCTGTATGCCCGGGCCCCTCTTCAACTTTCTAAAATTTTGTTTTCATTTTTTTTTTTTTGGGGGGGGGGGTTTACAGTAACCCTTTTTCAAAAGGGGCCGGTCCAGACTTAAATTTTTGAATCTGTATGCCCGGGCCCCTCTTCAACTTTCTAAAATTTTGTTTTCATTTTTTTTTTGGGGGGGGGGGGGTGGGTGGAGCTATAATGTGGGTGTCCATTTGTTCTAGACCCCTGTATTAGTGTTTAGCCCAGCTATCATGATTAGAAATGTAATGCACATAATCAACAGCAGATGTTGCAGAAAATAAGGGAGTGTACCGTTCTGTCACTAGGCGTGGAGGGTTTTGATAGTTTTGGATTAATAATTTTCAGAAAATACCAGAAAAAGAATCACCCACCATTCAATGCCAAAAATGCTTGTGAATATAATCCACCTAAAACATTGCATCTTGCTTCTATGGCGCGGATGCTACTGCCGCGCTTCTGCGGGTCTTCTGCTGCTATTACGAAGAAAGGAACAATCTGCGATAAATCACTCTGTAGTAGGAATATTCACTTACTACACGGCGCGCTAATAAACAATACGCTGATAAGCTATTGCCTTTGTGGGATTGCGCATGCGCAGTGTGTAATGTGCTTATCAGGCTGCCTACATGTACATGTACATGATGTTATGATTTGTGTGTTACATGTAGGAATGGCACGTCATGACTGGAGCATAACATTCTCGGCAAGACAGCCAACTTTGAATGGAGATAACTTATTTCGAAAGTATTTTTCACGCAAAAAATTGTTTGGCCAACATCCATGGAAATCAGTAAAATCATACCTGATTTTGTTATTTGCTAAATAGATTTATGTATCTACCTATTATTGCTAGTTTGGTCCAAACTACGCTACCACCGAGAAACTAAAAGTCACATTCGCGCACGCCCCACCCCCGTATGACGCCTTCCCATAGTCACATGCGCGAGCGCACGCCCGCCATCTTCCTCTAACGAGCTGCCAGAGACAACGTTTAGGACATGTTGCTGGGCAAGGAGAGGGGACGGAGGGAGGGACATAGGTAGATACATAAATTTATTTAGGAAATAACAAAATCAGGTATGATTTTACTGATTTACTACAATTAATTAATGTATCTACCTATTATTGCTAGACTAGCACAGATAAAAATCCGGGGTGGCATGTCCCAAGGGAAGAAGACTAACGGGGGTCAACGGCAGAAGATGCCGCCCTCAAAGACGAAGTTACAAACTGCACTTCTCCTGAAGGAATGTCCCTCAGATAAAAAGAAGTGAAAGAGTTAGGAGACCGCCAAAAAGCGGCCCTCAAGATGTCTTCTAGGGCAATGCCCTGAAAAAGCGCCCAAGAAGTACTAATGCTTCTGGTATCATGCGCTCTAGGTTTGCTATCCGCGAGAAGGGCCTCTGGGCCAGCGGCCTGGATGGCCTCGACAATCCACCTAGAGATGGATTCTCTAGAAGCAGGGGAGAAAGGTTTGCGAGTAATGAGAAAAAGTTGCTCGTCCGAGCGGCAATCTTTGGTTCTGTCTAAGTACCATTTTAGCGCCCTCACCGGACACCAGACTTTGTCCTCCTTGACTGAGGAGAAGTCTGACAGGGGGCTGAGAAACACCTCAACCGATCCGGAGGAAGCCGTCTGGTTTTTGGCTACAAAGGAGGGCTTGGGGATAAGGCGAACACCTTGCCTTTCCCAACGGATATGACCAGGAGAGGTACAAAGAGCATGAAGAGAGCTTCTTCTTTGCCCTGAAGCTATGGCGATAAGAAAAATGGTCTTGACAGTCACATGATGGAGAGAAGCCTTGCTCATCGGTTCAAAGGGAGGCTTTGATAGCGCGTCCAGAACCTTAGGAAGGCTCCAAGCAGGAGACAGCTTTGGATTTGCTGGTCGTTGTAGGAAAAACGATCTCAGCAACTTAGTCAGGTAATGGGAGCTAGAAACTCCCGAGCCGTCCGGAAAGCCAACATGAATGGCAGCAATGGCAGAGCGGTATCCACGGATAGTGGAAAGAGATCTACCCTTATCAAATAAGGAGATCAGAAAATCTGCAATAGTGCCCACAGAAGCCTCACGGGGTGAAACCCGAGGTCTTCACACCAAACTGAAAAGGCCTCCAGACGGGAGTTGTAAAGAGATCTAGTGGAATCTCTACGACTCTGGACTATAAACTGAGAGGCTCTCTCAGAGAGTCCCGAAGCTCTAGCGTCTCCCCGCCCGATAACGGCCAAGCGGTCAAGTGAAGGACCTCGGGCCGATGATGGAGGATCCCGGACAGAGGCTGGGACACAAGGTCCGGCCTCCGTGGAAGTGGAAACGGCTGTCCCGCCAGGAGGGACAGGAGTAGAGGAAACCAAGGTCTCCTCGGCCAGCGCAGGGCTACTAACAGGACCCACGCTCGATCCTCCTTGATCTTTCTCAGAACCTGAGGGATCAAAGGAAACGGAGGGAAAGCATACCCTCGAAAATGTCCCCAATGGAGAGCGAAGGCATCGAGTGCCCAAACCTCCGGGTCCCGTACCCGAGAACAGTACCTCGGAAGACGGTGGTTGAGAGTGGTCGCAAACAGATCGATCTCTAGCGGCGCCCAAGTAGCGCGGAGAAGATCGAAAACCTCCTGATGGAGGGACCACTCGGATGGGAGACACTTGCCCCGGGACAGAAAGTCTGCTATAAGATTCTCTTGTCCGGGAATGTAAGAGGCTATCGGGACAATGTTGTTTGTCCGACACCACCTCCATAACTGGGCGGTAAGAGAGTTCAGGGAAACTGAACGAGTTCCCCCTTGACGATTGATGTAGGCAGCAACCGTGGTGTTGTCCGTAAGGATAAGCACGGAGTGCCCCACAATCGTGCCCCTGAATTGGCGGAGCGACATGAATGCCGCCAGCATTTCCAGTACATTGATATGGGGAAGAGTGTGCAGATGAGACCAGTCCCCCAAAATCATCTCGTCCCCACAATGGCCGCCCCAGCCCAGAAGGGACGCATCCGTCGAGATGGACACTGACGGAAGAGGGGTGCGGAGAGGCTTGAATCGAGCAAGAAATGTCTCGTCTGCCCAGGGGGCGAGAAGACGTCTGATCTCCCTCGGTAATGGAATCCATACTCTGAGGGAGTCTACGCTCGGCAAAAAGAACTTCAAAAGGTGCCACTGGAAGGGCCTCATCAGAAGTCTGCAGTCTGGCAGTACAACACCAGAAATTGAAGCCAGCGCTTGGCCCGTATCTTGCGAGAAAGACGCAAGGACCGAGCAGCTGACGTAATCGTCCGAATTCTGTCGCGGCTGGGGCGGGCGACCTGATTCGGGATGTCTATCTCCGCACCTAAGTACACTGGGGTACGGGTGGGAGACAGCTCCGACTTCTCCCAGTTGACTATAAATCCTAGCTCCTGAGTAGTCTGGAGCAGGAGGTGCAACTGGTCTCGGAGCACAGGCTCTGAATGTGCTACCAGGAGCCAATCGTCCAGGTAGACAAAGAGTCGGAGACCGCGATTCCTTAGGAAGGCGGCTAGAGCTGACACTACCCGGGAAGACACGGGGAGCTGGTCTCAGCCTGAATGGTAGGGCACGAAACCTGAAAGTTTCGCCTTGGAAGGAGAATCCCAATAGATCCCGCGAGCGTGGATGTTTCGGGATATGGAAATATGCGTCCTTCAAATCTAGCGAAATCGCCAAATCTGTCCGCTCGATTGCCGGCAGAATGGACGCTAGTGTCTCCATCCGGAAGTGTTCCGGAGGGATAAAGGTGTTGATGACCTTCATATTGAGGATCATCCTCAGCTTCCCCGAGCGTTTTGGGATCACAAAGATCCGGGAGAGACACAGATGTGGGTGGTCTCTCACCTTCTCTATAGCGCCCTTCTCCAGCAGCAATCGTATCTCGGCCGAAATATGCTGCTGATGAAGAGCGGACGAGACTGGCGGGCGGATATGGATGGCGCCGTGCGGGACGGGCTCTGCAACTTCTATGAAGAAGCCGTCTCGCACGACTGAGAGAACGAAGCCGTCCTCGGTAATTGCTTCCCAAGCGGGAAGGAAATACCGTAGTCGTCCGCCTACCTGGTGATCCACTGCTCGGGGCGCACCCTCAAAAGTCCTGCTTGGGCTTGGCCGGAGCCTTGCCGCGGGCCCTATTACTCCCCTTACCTCTGGGAGAGTCCCTACCTCGAGCAGACTTGGGCTGCTGACCGGTAGGTAACGCCACGCGAGGTGGAGCCGAGCTCACCCGCTGATGGCGTGGGAGGGGGGGCACCGACGTCCTAGCCTTCGGCTTAGGAGGTTCAGCCGGCTGACGTGGACGGAATTGCCTCGACAATTCAGCCGCCTGCTTACGGGAGTCGATCTCGCGCTGAAGAACAGCAGCGAACTGACCCCCAAACAGATGCTCCCCCGACTGGGGAATCCCCGCCAAGAGGGAGGGGATATCCCTCTCCAGAACCTAAGGACGAGAGAGCAATCTCTCTCCTAGAGTTCGTGGCCTGGACAGCTGCAGCAGTCAGCTGCGACCACAGAGATCCTGTCAAAACAAGCAGGATCTCATCCAAAACCAAGCCGTCAGACTCTGAAACCTGAAGTTCCCGAGACCTGACCCTGAGGCTGATTAAAGAGCCTAGGTAGGCCGTGAGCCGCAGGCCAGATCTGGCGTGGGTCTCAAAGTCACGTGCCTGCCTATCCTTGGCTGTGTAACTCCTTCTCTTGAAGTTCACGCCAAGTCTCGCCCCGACATGCCCGATGTCAGGCGAGAATTTCTTCGGTTGGAAAAACCCAAGTGAATCTTGGGGTCGGAAAGCGTATTCCTTGGCAAAGGGACGCTTCCTACCAATTGAAGCCCCAGGCAGCGACGACTGTTCAGCTATGCCCTCATAGGCAGTCTTGAAATCGTCAGTAAGGGGTATCCCCGATGAAGGGGCCCTTTGCCTGAAGAGAAGAGAAGCCTGAGCCGAGTCCGGCTGTGCCGGCGGGAAAGTCTCAGGTAAGTATCTCTCCAAAAGAGCCTGCGCGTCAGCTGCCAAACCACGAGGGGGTTGGGGGACCGCACTGGCTTGTGACTCGGAATCAGAGTCAACATCAGGGTCGGCTATGTGGGAAACCTGGCCCCAGGGGGGCGGGTGCATCCACGAGCCGTAAGTCTCCTCACCGGGAGGGGCGCCAAGCGCCGCCGGAGTAGGAGCAGCTCTGACCGGGCGGCTCTGCGCCTGCCGGGATCGAGCATGACCCTCAAGGGGCCAATCATGACCGGATAGTATTGATCTGTCATGAGCAAGAGGCTTTTGACAGCCTGGAACCTGTAAATTAGGACCGGATATCGGCAAACCGGGGTCGGATACCGACATACCGAGACCGGAAACCGGTAACTCGGGGTCGGATCTCGTCGAACCGGAACCGGGTATAACCGGGTCAAGGTTCGAATCACCCAAGTCCACGGACTGGTCAGTGTCCGAGGGGGGGTCCGTGCCACCCGCGGTCGGCTGGGAGGTAGCTGGTAACCACCCGCTCTTCTCCACAACTATCTTCAAAAAACGAAGAAGTTCCGCCTGATCGACCGCCGAAGGAGAAGGGTCTGGCGTCTTGGAAGAGGCCTTGCACTTCTTCCTAGTCGTAGTCATAGGTGTACCCGAGGCAACCTTGGACTTTGACTTAGAGAGAGACTTGGCCGAATGGTGCCCTTTGGACTTCTTGCAAGGGGGGGCAGAGCCCTCTGGCAAAGAAGTCGGCACCTCGGCCGTACCCGAGAGGCCGTGCTTGGCAGGGCGCTCGGATGATCTCTCACGGCTACGCTTGGCCCGTTTAGAACGGGGGGTAGCCGTCTCCGTGGTGACTAGGGCTGAGTCAGGGCTAGCCGAGTCACTAAGAGTATATAGAACACTGGAAGGAGAAGCTCCAGCGTCTTTGCTCAGGTGGGAGCCAGTGGTCGGTGCCCCGACGGCTCCCCCTGAGCGGACATGAGTGCCAGTGGCCGGTAATCCGGCGACACTCACGCCCTGAGATCGGGGGCCATTGGTCGGTAATCCGACGACCCCCTCGCCGGGACTGCGAGTCCCGACTGTTGTTGTAAAGCCGAGCCCGGCCGCTGCCGGGCTAGCAAACAACGAGGTGCTTGTCCCTGTCCGAGACCCACTGATCGCAGGGGTCCCTAACTTACCTTTCGTCGACAAGCCTGGGAAATAATCCCTGAACAAGACGACGATTTCACGCCCGTACCCCCGGTAGTTAGTGTACTGCGTATCATCGGAGATGAAACCGTGAAACTAACTTCCGCCGTGTCAGCCTGCACACTGGCGGGGCCGGTACGGGTAACAGGATTCAAAGGAACAGACGAATTCATACTGATCCTGAAATGATAAGAAATAAGAGACAAGAACGTAAGGGTGTAAATAAATAATTAGCACGTAGTATTTCTAAAGAAAATACAAGTACAACTAAAAGCATTACCTACGAAGGGAACAAAAAACAACACCCCGGGGGCTATGCACGAACAGCCAACAAGGGAAAACCCTAACGAAAGTAAACAAAGCGCTAAGCAGCGGATTGCTAGCCCAGCGAATGTGCGTAAAGCTATGTCGCCGGGAGGAACGAAAGGGGAAGAAAGGCGAGACAGAAATTGAACTAATTTCCTGTCTAACAAAAAAAAGTGACTGGGAAGTCCGTTCCACCAAATTAATAAGGATTAAAAGGAGAACGGAATTATTTGTCAAGCAGTATCAAAAAGCGCAAATTAGAGAAGAATCTCAAATTTTGGCGCAGTGACTTATCTTGATGTGTTTATTCTACGGCAGCGAGAATGAAAAGAGGAAGATGGCGGGCGTGCGCTCGCGCATGTGACTATGGGAAGGCGTCATACGGGGGTGGGGCGTGCGCGAATGTGACTTTTAGTTTCTCGGTGGTAGCGTAGTTTGGACCAAACTAGCAATAATAGGTAGATACATTAATTTATTGTAGTAAATTAAGCTATGTTACATCGAAAATAGAAAACATAGTACAAATTATTTATTTTGTATGCACTGCCAAAGAAGAAGTTCTTGTTTTACAAACAAATTAGCAGAACATAAAAAAGCCCCATGGATAATTCACTTTGGGAAATAACTTTGCCTGCCATCATTATTTGCGCGATTGACAGTGAGCGAAACGCCGCATAGTTGTCCCTTATTTCTTTTGGTACAATATCTGCTAGCCAATCACATCCATTCATTACGCACCAGAGAGACTGGAGCAGTTGACATACATGTAGGTCATTGCAGCAAGGAAGCTCTATTACATGGGTGCGCCACGACTGGCGACAGTATGGTACTGTTCTTTTTTTCACAGCTCACAACCTGTACTAAAACCAAGTAATATGGACGGTCAGTGGCATCACAAGATGTCGTGCATAGTGTAATTTTCCAGTTTACTGCTTCACTTAATATGGCTATATAATTTGATATAAGCTATCATCCATGCATTTAATAACGCTGAATATGATTTAATATTTGCTGCCTGCTCTTTATCCCTCTTCAAATTGGCACAAAAAACATGTAAGCTAAGTATCAGCACTAAGTATGTATACATGTAATATATAATACAGTTTACTGTTATTTTTTAATGCTAATTGTACAGGCTGGCATCCATAACGATCTACTAAAATTTAATATGACTTTTATAGCTCATATGACAATCAAGTCTGAACAATCAATCTTCTACACTTGAAAATATGTTATGCTTGCCTAGGTATGATATACATGCAATATCAATTTCCATTCATCTTTTATGTGGTATTCGGTCAAATTCAATCCAGATCTTTCCCCAGTTCTCAGTTCTGAAGATAAAATTAATCATCTTCTCTTTCATTAACCTTCAAGTAAGGATGACATTTTTGTCTCAAGCCTCATTGAATTCTTACTGAGCAGAGCAGATGCAATCATTCATGCAGTAACAATACATGCTTTGATACAGATATCAGCTACATGTATTAACCAATGCTTCATTATATTCTACAAAGAGATGATGACAAAATTAGTTCATCAGCATTCAGGGTGATATCAATCAGATATTGGAAATCTCAAATCTGAACATGAGGGATGAAACATGCATACTATGCAGGGTCATGCAACCTTTGTATGATCAATGCACTAACACCAACATCCCTCTTTGAAAATTATAGTTATTTGTGGTAATAACTTGAAATCACGTAATTTCCTTGCTCCTTGTTTTTAATCTTGCAATACAAAGAAGACTAATGAAATTGAAAATCAGTTAATCAGTGGATAAATGTTAAAACATTTTTTTTTTTAATAGAGAAAGAAAATACAATAGTTACCAGCATTGACAATGGACATGAAGCAAATTATTACAACACTTTAAAAACTAAAGTGTTAAATCACCTTTTAAAATGGCCGATGAGTGACCACATTTTCAAAATGGTGGATCACCAATTTTAACATGCTGGATTGGACGCAACACTATAAAGGATGAATCCAGCAAGTTAAAAGTGTTAATCTAAAATTTTTAAAAGGGGTCACTCCTTGGCCCTTTTAAATGGTGATTTAACACTTTAGTTTTCAGAGTGAATCTCATTAAAAACAGTTACAGATGATGGTACATTGATCATTGTGAACAGGGCAAATGAAAATGTCATTTCAAAGGCCAATCTATACTATAGTCTTTTGCAAATGTGATTGGATATCGCTCATAAAAAAGAGAGCAAAAAAAAAAAAATGAGATCCAATTTGTGTGAAATGTCTCGTAACTGTGTGCTATAAACAGATAATAGTCAGGTTCACACGATGGGAGCTAAACTGCAAGTTTCGCTTGTAGTTTCCAAACTTTAAGTTAACTTGTAATTATCTTGTAGTTTCAGATCGTACAGTGTATGAATGGACTCGTAGTTTCGAAACCTCAAGTTTACTTGTAGTTCTAGAACCACAAGCTATAGCTCATGGTTAACGCCGAAACCACAAGCAATGGGTGATCCTCCGTTACAGTTTCGGACCACGTAAACGGAATAAACAAGTTTCGCAAGCTTGTAGTTAACGGTGATCTCTCTGTTCATGTTAAACTCCGGGTCATACCCTTCACATGAATTATAACATAGGAACTGTATGTGTACTGTACACACAATCAGTATCTACTTCCAGTGTTAACAACGACAATCGCTCGGCTTGTAGTTTCAGAACAACAAGCATCACTGTTTCGGGCCCGTGTGAACCCTCATTGTGGTTAGTGAGTCGTTGTTTCGTTAACTTAAAGTTTCGCTAACTTAAAGTTTCAAAACCACACGTCCCGTATGAACGTAGCTAATGTGGGGAAGTAGATCCTACATGCATGCTGGGAGAGTTTTTATCTAATGATAGATCTTGTTCATTCCAGTGCCTCAGACACTTTGTTACTGCCAAAAATTTTAATACTGTATAATAAATTTGGACAAAGATTTTTTTTTTCTTTCTTAAAATTTAAAACATGCTCTAGAGCAGCAATGTTATCATTAACCCTTTCGAGACAAGTGAACACATTTTGTGGTTTGGCTCAATAATTTTTTATTCAGAGCTCTAAAAAATATACCAGATGCATGAGTAGAGAGAGCAAAATTGTTTGCACAAACTATGTCCATTTTTGTTGCATGATCATTTTGCATTTGATGCCAGGAATTTTAAAAAGTGAATAAGCTTTAAAAATCCTTAGATTAGCAACACATCGAGAGGTTCAAAATCATTTATCCAAATTGGCAACTTTTTTAACTTTTCAACAAAGTTGTTAACCATGTATGGTGTTTTGAAAGGCATTACATTTTATTAGAACCATGTAGCATTAAAAGAAAAATATTATTGTTGCCAATTTGAAGAACAGAATGTGATTAACCCTAACCCTTAAATCATTGCTGCAAGATGAACTCCCTTGTATGGAAAAGGTAAAATGATACAAAATTTGTCTCACTAAAAAGTATTTTCTGACATCCTATTTGAAACCTTGGTGCCACCATAATTGGCAGCAAAGAAGAAGGCTTCTATCAGTGTAGCTGAATCAAATCATAATGCTAGTATAGTAATACATCAAAGGCCTACAATGAAAGTACAAGTACATGTAGAAGCAATGTAAATTACATAACAATCTAATTGGAGGATGACCGTATACTATGTGACAGTTCACAGGAAGAGGCTTTAATTTTCTTTTGTCCAGATACATACATGTATATGAACTTTGAATATATCCTTAAACAAATGGCTGTGTGCAGGTGTCATGCCAAGGAGATACTAGGCAAGCACATAGGCCTACAGTGCATGTAGTCCTATGATTGCCTGGAAAATTTGAATACCAATACAGTCAAAGCGTACATTAACTTGTAATATTATTGGTCAGACCAACAAGATGTCACTTTGATTTTAGTAATATATGCATGACAATGATCATAATTCATTCTCCTTTTTTTTTTCTTCTTCTTCTTTAAAACAGATATGCAAGGAAAATCAGAAGATAAAAACAGAAATAAGGTCTCCCACTTGTCTACTGTTTTACAGTGTAATAGCTATAACGTGGATTCATTTGAAAAATCTCACTTGAGGGAATTATGGCATTCTATTATTCTAATTCTTTGACCTATGGGATATTTAGCCCAAAATAACTTGGCTAGAGTCTATATGGAAAATGTGTTCATGCACACCAAATTCAAATCGTACACAACAGGTTTTAAATAGATACATGTATCCTTCCATTTGTGGTTTATTTTTCCATACCATTTAGTATAATTTGAGCATTAAATTCATTTTCCAAAAGCAAATTTCATGCTTCATTACACATCTTACCAACCCGAGTTCCAAATCAAAATCCAATCAACGACAATCACATTACATGTACATGATCCACGCGGAGGATTTGACACCAGAGCGATAAGGCACGTCTTCATCAGCCCGAGTTTCCAAAATAGCCCGCTAATTCTGATCCTGGGAAATTAACCCGATCAGAGCTAGCTCGAGCTAGTTTGTAATGAATAGCAGGCTATTTTGTAGGTTTCATCTCGAGCTTACAAACCCAAGTCAACTCGGTTTTTTTGGTGAAATAGCGCACTATTGGGCGAATTAGCCCGCTAATTCGCAGGTGAAGACACACTCAGGTTTTGACTCGGGTCAATTTATTCAAGACACCAATCCTAGAAATTCTATTTTCCTTATGTATTTCTTGATTTTCTTCTCTCTTTCTATCTTTTCCTTATGTATTTTTTTTGTTTTCCCCATTCTTTATTCTTCTTTCTATTCTCATGTATTTATTTGTTCTTCTTGCAATCTTCTTTTCTTTATGTATTTATTTGTTTTCCTTCTCTCTTTTTATCTTTTACTTATGTATCTCTTTGTTTTTCCCATTTTTTGTTCTTCGATCTTGCTATCCTCTTTTCTTTTTCTTTATATTTCTTTGTTCTTTCCATCCTCTTCTCTTTATATTTCCTTATGTATTACTTTGTTTTTCTATTTTATCTTTTTCTTTATATATCTGTTTCTTATGTATTACTTTGTTTTACCTTCTCTCTTTTTTCTGCTTATATATATTTGTTTTCCCCATTTTTTCTTCTTTCTATTCTTATGTATTTCTTTGTTCCCTTTCTATCCTCTTCTCTTCATATTTCCTTATGTATTTCTTTGTTTGTTTTTTTCATTTTATCTCTTTCCTTATCTATTTCTTGTTTTCCCCATTTGTTATTCTTCTTTCAATTCTTATGTATCTCTTTGTTCTTCTTATTATCCTTTTTAACCTTTCCTTTTGTATTTCTTTGTTTTCCCATTGTCTACTCTTCTACAGTATCTATTTATATGTATTTCTTTTTTCTTCTTTTTATCCTCTTCCCTTTATATTTCTCTGTTTTCCTTCTCTCTTTTCATCTTTTCCTTATATTTCTTTATGTATATTTCTTTCTATTTTATCTTTTTCTTATGTATTTCTTGGTTTCTTATGAATAACTTTGTTTTTCCTTCTCTCTTTTTCTCCTTATACATTTCTTTGTTTTCCCCATTATCTTTCCTTCCTTCTACTCCTATGTATTTCTTTGTTTTTCCTTCTCTCTTTTTATCTTTTCCTTATGCATTTCTTTGCTCTATTCTTGTTATTTATTCTATTAATTTTTTAAAAATTTTCCATCTTTACATTGCGCATGCTCTTTAGCTCGAGTTTATTCTAAGAACGAGCGGGAATCGCTCTACTCGGGCTGATGGAGTCGGGGTTTTTCAAACTCTGTCTTTTTTCTCAAGAAGCGCTGATTGGGCTAGAATCTCGAGCTTGAACAAACTCTGGCTGATGGAGACGCACCTATAAGGCGCTTTCACACCTACCCGATCAGGAAAAATACCTGTTATTTTCTGATCGGGTATTCTCCCCCGATCAGAAAATACCAGGTATTTTGCCAGTGTGAAACGAAAGTACTCGTAATATCCCCGCAAGAAAATACCCGGAATTTAGTAGGTACTTTCTCAAAACTATGCGTACTTTCTCCAAGGTCGCGGGGATATTTGCAGTGTGAAAGCAAATTACGAGAACTAGCTATTATGGCCATCTCTCGCATCGCACGTCCACCGCTGCAGAAGCAGTGAATTTGAAAGCGCGCGCCTCGTCTGCAAAATAAACCGTACTGCGCATGCTCATAACTTCGAGAACTTTCCTCGAAGAGCTCTGGTTCGGGGAGGTGTGAAAGCGCGAAATAATTATCGGGTATTTTGGGGCCTGAACAAGTTCTCGTAATTTACGGGTATTTTTCCTGATCGGGTAGGTGTGAAAGCGCCTATAGAGCGATCATTGGTGATAGACTTGTTAATGTAAAGGGTAGCCCTCTAGCTGGCCAGTGCTCTAGATAGCACTTTACTGAATTACAGACTTCCTTCCTCCTCAGCTTCTATTACTTCCTATTGTACGTTGTTAGATATGGGAGGGGTGGAATACAGATGGACCCTAGATGGGAGACTCGAGAATAGTAGGCTATTATTATATTTTGGCTCTGAACGTGTCAATTTCTCAGGAGGGGGGGGGAAGAAGGGAGAGGGGCACCAGATTATAGATGTCACCTTCCCTATTTTATGTTGCTTGGTCTGGGTTGGAAGGAGTACATATATTGGATGCAAGACAGGAAACTCAAGAACAGTAGGCTATTATTATCTCCTGGTCCTCAGCGTGTGAATTTCTTGGGAGGGGGCTATTGTACATGTATGTTGCTTGGTCTGAGTAGGGTGGAGTACAGACAGACCACAGATGGGAGATTATAAGAACAGTTACACATCCTAACCTTGAGCATACAGTATAAATGGCTTAGGGACAGAGGGGGAGAGGAGAATGTTTACATGTAGCTTCTAGTTACGTTCACATGATAGGAGCTAAACTTTAAGTTTCGCTTGTAGTTTCAAAACTTGAAGTTAACTTGTAGTTATCTTGTAGTTTCAGTCCGTGCGAATGGACTCGTAGAACTTTGAAACTTTAAAGTACACATTCAAAGAAAATCACAAATATGATAAATAATGTATCACTAGAAACTGGCAAGTTAACAGATAGCAATCGTATCAGTTTAAAGTCAACTACATATCAGGTAATTAAACAATAATACAAATAAAACTACCTCCCAGCATCTGCGATATACAAGCGCTTCGCCAAAAAAATAACAATGTTTCAATGACGTCAATAAAGGGAACAATCCTGTCCAAGCAGACGACGTCCCATAAAGAATGAACATAAGTGCAGTGCAGTTATTTCTCAAATTATAAAGAATTTAGTGTATTCAAACGTGCCCATATTTCACACCATTCTAAAATAGGAATGAAACAGATTCTGATTACTGAAATCTTTTGTTTGTAAATATATAGGATGAGGGTTAATGAACAATCAAAGAAACCACACTTTCAAATTGAAAACCCCGCTGAATGATTGCAAGGACGGTATTTATCCCTCATTCAACGCCGAACGTCCAGCGGTGTATGCAGCTGTAAATGAAATGGCGTCTATTTTGTTTACAAGCAACTGATTCCTTAATTCTTGTAACGCTTCATTTTCCATCCAAATAAACCCATGCATGGGGTTTAGAGTGAGGCAATATATGGATTAAACATAATAGACTAATGCTAGTGAAGTGAAATAACTGAAGAGAAGATGACAAAACAGGCACTGAAAATATGTGAGATGTTATGGGACATCGTCTGCTTGTGCAATTAACGTCCCCCCTTTGACGTCACACATTTCAGCGGCTTTCGGAGAGCTGTTCAGGTGCTATGTCGGGGCTGTATTTTAGCAATTTGTAATTGATAATAATCATTACTTCGAATGTTTGCAAGCGTCGAATTTTGACAAACTTGTCCGGTCTAAGCTTCACCTACGCAATAATGAAAATTAAGTCAATTTTAAAAATCAATGAATATCTACTTTAAGTTTATTTGTAGTTGTAGAACAAGTGAGCAGCGGGTGGTCCTCCATCGAAGTTACGGCCCATGTGAACGGAATAAACTTTAAGTTTCGCAGGCTTGTGGTTAAGGATGACCTTGCTGTTCATGTTAAATTTCCGGGTCATTACCTTCCCACGAATTATGAACAAAGGATCTGTATATGTACAGTACACACAATCGGTAGTATCTACTTCCTGGGTTAACCACGATGGCTTGTAGTTGCAGCTCGTTGTTTAGGGCTCATGTGAACCCTCGCTGCGGTTAGGGAGTCGTGGTTTCGTTAACTTAAAGTTTCGCTAACTTGAAGTTTTGAAACCACAAGTCCCGTATGAACGTAGCTAATATTTCTTTCCTACCTTATGAATATCACTATTTTTGTCTGTTCATCACTTTGGAACTCCCATAAGGTTAGCCTGAAATTTATGGAGCTGGATATTTAAGGTTTTTTTCAGTGAACTTCCCTATAAATGTGTTACATGACTAAATCTAAGTATATCATGAAAAATATCTGAAGCACTTGTAAATTATGTTTCATAGCCATTGGTATTGTACTATCAATGTCATGAGGTCTCGGCATGGTAGTGTTCTCAAAGGCATGCTGGAATTCCACATTACAAAACCGAAAGGAGTAGAATGGAATTTAGAACTCTATGAGCAAAAAACTCCACTATTGAAAACAAGATCTTTTTTTCATATTCCTAATTTGATGGCATCAAAAATTTTTAAAATGCCCAGAAATTTGCATTGTTATTATGGCTGCATGTATTAGATATTCCATAAATTCTACATTGATTCTGCATTGAACTTCCATGCAAGTTCCTGGCAGCCAGGCAATTATAAAATGTATGCCCGCAGCCCTGCACAGCTGTGAAAAAGAGGGAAATTGTCAAGTCATCCGTTGAGACCCAGAAGGGTGTTAACTCTGTGTTAAAGTATATGAGTTAACACCCTTCTAGCTCCACAGTCCACACAGACGAAGTATACTAATTTGACAATATTTTGTTCATGAAATATTGTTCAATTACAAAGGTCTATTCACACTTAATAACATACAATTCATACACATGTGCTGAGGCAACCCATAGCAAAGTACATTTGACAAATATTTTATGAAATCTATTAGCTATTCATCAATATATCTCTTCAAGTTTCTTGTAAAGATTGTCTTTAAGTTTTGTTTTTAACAGTTTTAAGCTGAATATGTGCTGAATATAAGTACAATGTAAACTTATCAACCTTACAGAAGCAATATAGTATCTCATCTTTTGTGAATTTTGAATCCTTGGAAGGCGATTTGATTCAATTTGATTAACGTATTTCACGTACTGGCAGTGACATAGGCAAAGACAAAGACACAGTTAATGCACTGTAGCCAGTATGTTTGATATTGTATTTTCTCAAATTTTTGACGCTCCCTGGTGTCTTCTTCAGGAGAACGATACATGACAATTAAGGTATCATACAAATAATTGAAATAGTTACAGTGCGCACATCCTCTGTTTGGGGGTAATTGTAGTGAACTAAATTAGATAAATTATTTGAATTACAGAAAAAGGCCCTTTGCATTAGGCCTGAGTCGAGTCAGTCGGTCCACCGGCGCCCGACCGATGCAGCCGGTCACCGGTGCAATTTCATGCACACCGGCGGACCGATGAAATAAAGAAATACATAAGAAATTCACAGTGTCAAAGACTTTGAAAATTAACCAGTTTTAAGAACTAAATTTCCTTATTTATATTAAAACTTTCACATGATATTAAATTTCAATCCTTTAATCAACCAAGTGGGACTATGGAAATAAGATCACCGAGCAAGATTTCTCAATTTTCTTGCTTGAATTTATCGGCCCGTATATTATTGTTGAATTCTGTGTGAGCGCTGCTGGTACGATTCTGCGCACCTTGCCCCGAGATGGCGCTAACTCCAGGCTAACTCTAGTGGAGTAATTACGAGTTGCAAACAAACAGATAAAAGATGGCTGCGCCCATTCACGTATACAGAATTCAACAATATCATCATGTTATGGGCCGATAAATTCAAGCAAGAAAATTGAGAAATCCTGCTCGGTAATCTTATTTCCATAGTCCCACTTGGTTGATTAATGGTTTGAAATTTAATATCATGAGAAAGTTCTAATATAGATAAGGGAATTTAGTTCTTAAACTGGTTGATTTTCAAAGTCTTTCATTAACACTGAATTTCTTTATGTACCGGTATTTCTTTATTTCAACGGTCTGCCGGTCTCGCCGAAAAATCACCGGCGGACGCCGGTCAAAAAAAGAAAACCGTTATGACTCAAGCCTACTTGTAATATAAATATTATGTTCTTTTAAGATCTCTCATGTTTTCCCTCTTCAACAATCAAAAACATGCTACTTTCCCGATGCGGGCGGCGCGTTATATGCAGCTTTTTTGCACCGCATATTTTTTCATGAAATTTCATCGGTCCGCCGGTCTCCGCCGAAAAATCACCGGCGGGCACCGGTCAAAAAAAAAACGTTATGACTCAGGCCTACTTTGCATATATGCCTGGGATGTCCCTATCGTGCCCCTTCTGCCCCATTGTTCAAACAAATTGAAAACTCTTAATATTTTTGATTTGTACTATTACTCCCTTGCTCTTCTTGGTTTCTTTTACTTTCAAAATATATTACCCGGTACCCTCTAATATTTCTCAAATGTTCACTCTTAATTACCAGATACATAATCATAATAATACCCCCTTTAAGGATTCTTTTCGCTTATGGCCAGTAAAAACAAATAATGAAATGAAATCAGTACAACATAATTTCCCTTTAATTTGGAACTCAATCCCCAAATATATTTCTAATTGCAATACAATCACTTCTTTCAAAAGAAAGTTGAAGCATTTTCTTTCCCTTAAATATGTATGGTTATTTTTCTGTTCCTATTTTTCTTTGTTGTCTATATTTGTGTTATATTTTAGTTTTTTTTTATTTTTTTTTTTTTGTTGTCTATGGCCCGTATTCTCGAAAGGCGCCTAACTTAAGCACCCTCCTAAGTGAGTAGATTTAGGCCACCAAATTATGGAGAGCCAAATGTCACCCCCTTTTAATCCTACAAAATCACCATAGTTCTGGGACTAAATACAAATACAAAAACCGACACAATAAAATTGATTTCTAATGCTCATTTCATGCCAGAGAACAATTTTTTCTGTAATTTGTTACTTAAATATAGTAATTTATACGGGACTTAGGGGTTGACAAATGGCCTTCCATAAATCAGTGGCCTACAAGTAAATCAAGCCAGGCTTAACTTAGGCCACTTTCAAGAATACGGGCCTATATCATTTTTGCAATATTTTTAGGGAACTATCCTTGTACAAGGCCCAAGGGCTTTATTTATGTACATGTACATGTACATGTAGTTTCCCCATTTCATTTTCTAATTTCATTTGACTTATTTTGTATCTTTTTTAATGTACTTTTTCATTGAAAATGAAATAAATGAGAATTGAATTGAAAAAAAAAGGATATAGGTTGCTTAGAAACTGTCTCTCTTTAGAGATCTGACTGAGGATGCGCGCACTTACAATAACAAGGGAAATGCCCAGGGCAGTCTTGCCTGCATCACGCAATTCTTGGGGCAAAATTTTTGCTTGGTGAAAAATCAAAGGTCGGGGCACTTAAGGGGTGCTGCCCCTGAGCCCTCCCCCCCCCCCCTCTTGTGGGCCATGTATCCCATCTGTATAACTTAAATACCTTCAAGTAAGATTTATTGGATGGTGAAGTTCATTTGAAATCAGGCTGTATGTTTTAAAGAAGCAGAATATGTGTACATGAAATAATTGCCATTGGGACACTTTTAGGGTGGCGCCCCTCCACCAGACCCCTTGAAGATAATGATCTACAATAATTGAACAACTTGAGGTCTCCTTCACCTAAGAAGTATGCCTACCTAGTTTGGTTTAATCTGCATACTGTGGCAATACATTTTACAATACGTTTTACAAGAAGAAAGAAAAATGTCAATTTGAAGTCACAGGCTCTTGGGGGGGGGGGGGCTTTTGCCTCCCCCCCCCCCCCCCACCACTCCCCCCACACTTAAGGGATAGGTACCCTATTTGCAGTCCTTTAGATCCTCTTTGCCTAAGGATGATTCTTACCTACATGTAGTTTGGTTCGAACCCAGCCATGCATTTAACAAATCTCATTTTCCCAATAGGGGCACTTAGGGGTGCTGCCCCTGAGCCCCCTTGGAGGCAAGGTACCCTGTTTCAGAAATTGAGTTCTCCTTCCTCTAAGGATGATACCTACCAACTTTGCTAACAATCTTGCAACAGGGCTTAAAGAAGAAGAAGCAAATACAGTATGAATCTAATTACTGCCATTATTGGTGCTCTTGGGGGTGGTGCCCCCAAGACTCCCCTCCCAAAAAAATTGGCCACATCTGTATTAAATTAGATCCTCCTTGCCTAAGGATGATCCCTGCCAATTTTGGTTGAAATCCACTACCAGCAAAGCTTTGAGAAGAAGTCAAATGCATGTGTTACAATACATGTATACATGTACTGTGTACATGTATACAGACAAAACAGAAATTTACCCAAAACTTAACCAAGTTCAACTGTCAGTAGGTGACCTTTAATGTGATGAAAATGTATGATGTGGGTATTCATTTGAAAGAGGGTGACATGAAGACAATCCCTACCAAGAGTGATGCCAAGTTTCAAAGAATTTAAACAAATACTTTTGAAATAAAGTAAAAATTCAAAAACTTAACCTCAGGTTAAGTTTTTTGAACACAATTTAATTCAATTGACCTTTGACCTTAACTTTTGACCTGAAATTTGTTCCACATTATTTGTGATACTCTACAACACTTTTGTTCAAGTTTCATGGAAATCGGACATAAACTTTTGAAATGAGAGCATTTCCAAAATTGTTGACGCCGTCACCGCCGTTGGAAAAGCGGCACCTACATGTATGTCTCGCTTTTTGCTTACGGAGGCGAGACAAAAATGATGGATAAATGTAAATGAGAAAAGAGTAAATGTCTCTTGGCCATATATGTACATCTAAATAATCTGATAGAAAGTTGGTAGGCTGCAAGTAGCCTGCAACTTGCCTACTGGCACAGGAAAAAAATGCTCGAAAGATGGAGAAGATCTCTGACAGTCAAATCAAGGAGTTCCTTGGTCAAATTAGCAATGTCTTGAGCAGGATGTGAAAGGTGAAATATAGACGTCCTGCGTTAATTACGCTTTATCAGCTGTGTATCTAATCAATATACACAGCAAATAAACATTAAAAGATGTCTTGCACGTAAATGAAAATTGGTGGATTGATGTGCCGTTAATTCTAAGGATATTAGCTACATTCATACTGGACTTGTGATTTTGAAACTGTAAGTTAATGAATCAATGACTCACTAACAATGATGAGGGTTCACACAGGCCTGAAACAATGGCCCTGTTCAGGCACTCTTTTAAAGCGTACCATACCGTACCATACCGTACCATGCCAGAGGAGGCGCCTGAATGCTCTAAAGCAAACCGTACCCGTACCGTGCCGCTCCAGAAGCGTGCCAACGGTGGACCACCTCTCGAACGGCACGGTTCACTTCCATAAAGCGCCTGAACAGGGCCAATGACTTTCACTGTTCTGAGATTACAAGTTGAACGATCATTGTTTAACATGAACAGAGAGATCGTCAAATTTTATTCTGGCCTACCATGTAGTTCATTTATAGGAACATAACCGTTTTCATGTAAGGGCACCACAGCCTACTATCAGTATTGATATGGATCAGTATCTAATAGTGTCCTATTACCAAAGAACTGTATTTCAAATGTATACTGAATTATGATCAATTTTAGGTAATAAAGTTCTTTCTCTCATTCATTCATTCATTCATTCATTCAAGTACATTTATTTACCAGGTGTATCATATACAGTGTATGTGAATTTATGGATCCACTTCTTTATGGATCCACTTCTTTACATGCTACGGAAGCGGAATGTAACTTGCATAGTATGTATCAGGATATAATGGAGGTGCAGGATTTGTACAATATCTATACTGCATTAGCTCTGTGCCGGAGTACCAGCAAATATACTGTACCACAACTGGCAGATCGTATGAAAACTTGAGATTAATATCAGGTCACAAAATACTCAATTTACACATCACATAAAAAAACACTTCGGTGAGAAACACAAAATACTGTGCTGATCGAGGGTGATCTGCCCCTGAACTCTTCAAAAAGCCATCTTACACATACATGTAGATGAAAAAATTGCCACCATGAAAAAAAAAAACATTCAATAAGTTGTAATGCATATATAATCAGTTAACCCTTTCAAGACAATTGACCACATTATGTGGTTTGGCTCAATAACTTTTGATTCAGAGCTCTACAAAATATACCAGATGCATGAGTAGAAAGAACAAAAATTTCTGCGCACATTGTGTCCTTTTTTGTTGCATGACCATACTTTGTTTGATGCCAGGAATTTTAAAGAGGAGATTAAGCTTTAAAATCCTTAAATTGGAAACACATTCAGAGCTTCAAAATCATTGTGTTTGATAAAAATTAGCAATTTTTTCAACTTTTCGACAAAATTTGTAACCATGTATGCTGATTCCAAAGATATTACACCTCATTAGAACCATGTAGCACTAAAAGAAAAATATTATTGTTGCCAATTTGAAGAACAAATTGTGATCAATTTAACCCTTAAATAATTCCTGTCCTGAGGGTTAATTCCATACATGTAGTTTAGTTTCATGGTACATGTACATAACCCTGCATGGTGAGATTAACCTTGAGTATATCAAGCTCGATCTAAATCTAACTTTACATCACATTCACAATAAAAAATTGAATCGCAAAATATAAAGTATTTCTACATGTATGTATAGTTGTATTCATACAACTATACATACATGTAGAAATACTGTATGTATGTATAGTTGTATTCACAAAATCAAAAAGGAGGAAACAATTAGCTTAGTATGCACATTGTATTCATTTGAGGTTATGTAATAGCAATATAATAAAAAGCAAAACTTGGCATACTAAAACTGTTTGCCTTGCTTCCATTTGGCAACGCTTTTTCTATTCTTACTATGATATTAGAGATGAATGTATTGTCCCAGCCTTCCTTATCACTACATATAACACTACATGTACATGTATGCAGTAAATATATGCAATAGTCGAGCAAATTCTTCTAGATTACATGCATAACTGCCACTTTCAGAATGATGAATCAATAACTACTGTTCAATTCAATATTGTCACTTTTTTATTATGCCTATTAGCAATGAATTTCACGTACTTGTGCAGTATGTGATGATCTGCCTGTATATGACCTTTCACTCAGGTGTATAAAAATTTTCAGTGATCGTAAAAAAAAGCCTTAATGTTACAGTTGGATAAGCAGAGGTGAAAGAAGTCTTTCAGGAAATACAGTTCTTTCTATTCAAGTGTTTGGTTAGTCTATTACTATCTCAAATCTCTATCATTTTTTTAGGAAAATTTGTATGACTGAAATAGAAAGTGTTTTAAGTTGCACGTAAACATGAAGTTTATATAAAGTGGTTTCTGTGAATTGAAACATTAACAAATGTGGTGAATATAAACAGGTAGGCCTAATTACGAGATTCAGAGTATGCTGTGGTTTCAGTCTAATGTGGTGCATAATAAAAGAGCCTAACAATTAAGTGGGAAGCAAATCCATTAATGAAGTAAAGATTCATGAAAGCAAGCTCTCCAGCCATCAACTAACATTAAGTGAGCCAAATACAAAAGGGGGAGTACTACAAGTTTTCAACTTAGGAACATGCAGGAACAAACACATTATGAAATAAAGTAGTTTATCAATGGTACTTTATTCTGATCCAAGGGAAGTTTGCAATGAATACTACATGTTCGTCACAAAGATTGGACACAGTCTCGAACACTATGCCATGGGGCATGGACCAATGCTCTTGCTTCTTATATTTTCTCCTTCTAAGTTTACATTAAAATGTACCTGTAGCCTAATTAAGCAGGCAGACTAACATCTGAATCTGCAGGAGAATACACTAGTTCAGTGTACTTCATGTGGTATTGTGTCCTTTGCATGTTTAATCTCTATCACTTTACATGTATGCATGTTCAGTGATTTGGCAAGCCTATTGATCTCTAAGACAAAGGCATTGGACTGTCAAATCTAACGCCCACCAATGCCTTTTCACTAGTGTTACAGTAGCATTCTTAGTCACATTTCCACTGTCAGTGGTTTTAGGCATTGAGCCAGGATGTTAAACCTGCTGCTAAGAAATTTATCTAAAGTAATAATCAAAGAGAAAATTAATTGCTTTACATTTTCTTTGATGGTATGTGTTCATCCTCTACACACAATTCTTTTTCCTCTGAAACTTTAGTCACACTTATTATACATGTATGCACATGAAACATTACTGCAAAATAGAATTTCAGGACTGTCTAGATATGGTCATCACATGTATGTCAATAATCTTGGTCATATTCAGCTGTGTTTCACCAATATAAAGTCATTTTACAATAAACAGAAAATATTCAGAACACTGATTGGCACCATCAGATACACATTAGAAACTCTTCTTTTAATTTCTTGTGTTACTCTCGTGAAAAATCTACAAGTTCAAGTTTGTAAAAATAGCATTGTAGATGTACAGTGGCAACGGCTGAAAACAAGCTGTACTTGAGAGTATGGTGGGGGCCAATGAAGTAATAGACTTGTCAGACATGGATGTTTGTATTGTCATATCAAGATTCAACACAACACTTCCTTGGACCATAATGATGTCTGTCACTTTGTAATACATTGTAGCTGGGAACATTTCCCTGGTAATAGAGTACAAACTGTCCAATGTACAGGGGGTGGGAGAATGGGAGATCTGACCAAGGGCGGATCCAGGTTTTAAAAAAAGGGGGGGTCCAAAGGGTGAGAAGTTATCATTCTGGCAAACGCAAGCGCCGAAGGCGCTAAGCGCCTCTATAGGCATATATATATATATATATATATATATTGCCTGTTTGACTATTTTAATGTTGAAATATAGTTGGGCGCGCGGAGCGCGCCACAAAAATTTGATAATACGAGCCTGAAAATGTCTTAGTTTGTACTGAAATTACATTTAATCTATTAATATTACATGGAATTATTGTTTATTTGAGATGGAAAATACATATATAATGATTGCAAATTACCATCTTTTATCAAAAAGTGCGGGTATATTTGTACAGGCCACGTACCCCCCCCCCCCTCCCCGTACATCAGAACTGGGAGGGGGGTTAATGCATACCCCCATCCCCTCCGGGATTTGCGCCATTGGACTGTATTAATATATATATGTATATATATATTTTTTTTAAGTTTTCCCAGATTTTCCAGTCTGCATTGCTGTGCAGGACCTCAGATGGCATGTGGCATCAACACAAACAGTCCAGTGAGACAAATAAGAATAAAATCTGGAGATTTATTACTTGAGATTGGTTCTTCAATGTTGAAGTACTATCTTGATAACCTAGGAATTGGGTGTGCGCATGCTGTACAAACACACTTAGTAAATTTTAGTGATACATGTACACATTTTACAGCAATGAAGAATTATTCACTAAATATCATCTATATTTATCTCCTCCCATCCCTGAGATAACAATTCGCAAGTGTTTACATCATCACGAGTTATAAATCACAAATCACAAAAGAACACAAAAAAGGGAAAGTTCCTTAGATTCAGGAGTTCACAATCAAGGCCGATCAACAACAGTACCAATACCAGTTTTGCTGAAAATTCACAGGATTTAACAATCAACCACAGCATCTACTCATTAGGCAAAATAAATAAGTTTTGTATCACAAAACTAGTCATGGTGCAATGTATCAGATTCAAGCATTCCCAATCAACAACAAGAAAAAATATATCAAAAGTCCTCGGCGAAAACAAACCTCCTCCCCCCCCCCCCCCCCCCCCAAGCACCTGTCATTACCTTTGAATTTCGTGACTTTGACCTTTTTGTTGACTCTGACAGACCTTTGACCTTTTGTGTGACTTTAAGTCTTGACCTTCACAACTTTAACCTTTATATGGACACATGAAGTTCACTTCTTGCGATGTACAACCATAGGGTAGGTGTAGGGAATACCAGACCCTTAAGCACGTTTGCATAATTTGCATAAACATGAACACAGACACACACTAGTAAGGTTTACCAATGCTTTCAGCAACTCCTTTTATTTCTCAGGGTACCGAAATAATGACAAAAATTTGTTTACCTAATGAAATAATCTCCTTAATGACGTCATAGGTAAATGGTCCATTATTCCCTACCCATGAAAGTAATACGAGACCGCTACATTTTCAACCGAAATCTCAAATATTTGTTGAGGAAAATGATATTTCGTTGGAAATGTAAATACCAATAAAGAATTGTTTTTTGGAGAGTATGTTTTGGTTTCATCAAAATCTGTTGCAATTTTAACCAAAAATTTTATAGCATTTATCATCGGATAAATTTAATTACCATTTAAACGGCATTCAACATGTTCAATGTGCCGTTACTTCTGCCTCCGGCAACTTTACGTTTTGTTGTTGATGATTTTAAGTACATCAATACTGAACAATTGACAATGATAATTTTAAAGATTACAGAGAGTTGTAAAATGACATTGAAATACGTCTTAAAAAGAAAGATGTAAAATGACGTTAAAACAACTTAACACATCCAACCAAACTCTAGTAATCTCGCGGCCGAACGGAGCGAACGCGCCCGCCCGGCCCGTGCCCCGGCCACGGCGGGGATGCATGTCCCCACTACCAGTGGCGGCACCAGGATTTTTAAAGTGGGGGGGGGGGCAAATGGGGGGCAAAAGAAAATGTTGGGGGGGCAAGGGCGGACAAAAAAAAATTTGACACTTTTTGTAGTGAAAATGTACAGAATATTCGGCTATAAACCTACCCAGATAGGACATTTTGAGCATCTAGCTGAACTGCCCGATTATAAAGAGGTGTTAGTTATATACTGCGAGTGAGCGAAGCGAGCGAGCAAAAATTTTGACATTTTTCGTAGTAAAAATGTACAGAAATTACATATTCGGCTATAAAACTACCCCAATATGAGGAAATTTGATCATCTCACGGCCTGATTATGTGGTGGGAGTTATAGGTCTGTATTGCGAGCGAGCAAAGCGAGCGAGCAAAAATTTTGACACTATTATAGTGGAAATGTACAGAAATTATTCAGCTATAAAACTACCCAAATATGAGGATATTTACACGAGCTGAGCGAACAAATTTGCCACATGCCCCCCCCCCCCACCTTGATGCCGCCACTGCTTTCCAAGTTTCCGTTTTCTTTCTTTTTCCTTCTTTTCTCCATTCCTTTTTCACTTTTTTCTTTCCTTTTCTTTTCTTTTTCATTTTCCACCCTTTTATTTTTTTTCACTCCGAAAATTATTGGGGCGGCAACTGGGGGGGCAAAGCTTCTGACTGGGGGGGGGCAAATGCCCCCCCATGCCCCCCCCCCCTTGGTGCCGCCACTGCCCACTACTTAATCAACTGCACTAGCGCCGAAAGTTTTTATCAATTAACCTGCAGCAGAGCTGCATTTATATATTTGGGCCAAGCAAAAATTATTTACCTATATGGATACTTGTGCTTTGGTATTGTCTAGAATGACGAGTTGCCTCGAATGAGTGACTTGAAGTTGAATGATGCCGCGTGCAGCCTGCCTCCTCGAGGGTTGCAAGCATAGTTGCAAGACAGCGTACGTACGATCAAAAGTCGCATGCATAAACCTATGCGTGCGCGCCGCATATCTGATCTGGAATAGGCCTACTTTGCGACGGAGAATGAAACAATGGGTAATGAATAGGGCCTACGCAGTATCTTGCATGATCTGGGGCCCGTTGCACAAAACTTGCGTTTAATCGCAACTCCTGAAAATCAAACGCAAGTCCTTAATGCGCACTTCTGATTGGCTGAAATTAAAGTTGCGTTTAATTTTCCTGAGTTGCGTTCAAACGCAAGTTTTGTGCAACGGGCCCCAGGTCGGCAGAATTTCTTGGGGGAAAAAAAAACAAAAAACAAAAAACGCCAAGAAAGACGGCGCCAAGTAAAAAAAAAAAAAAAAAAAAAAAAAAAAAAAAACGCGCCAAAAAGGGGGGGTCCGGACCCCCGCGACCCCCCCCCCCTGGATCCGCCTATGGATCTGACATATTATCTTTGTGACATACTGTATGTAACATTTTAACTACAAAATACATGTATATATATGCCTTCTTTTTGTTAAAGTAATTTGGTAACTTTGTAGAGGCTTGATAAAATCTGAGCTACATGTACCTGGCCTTACATGCTATAAGTGTATGCAATATGGTGTAAAAGTGAAGCCCAGGAAAAAAAAAGCACTTCAAAATCATCATGTGCTTCACAAAAGTAAACATATATATGCAAGTGATCGGAAATGCCGGACTCATTTTCCCCCATAGACTCAGTGTTATACTAAAGCGTATGGCCAAACGCTTTCATAAATGGGAGTATTCAGTCATAGATATCTTGATAATAGCATTATATACACTGTATTTGAAAACCTTTCTATGCCTGGCTATTTATTTATCCTTCTGAACATCATTATACAAGACAGATATCAAAATTCAACAGTTTATTAAATAAAGCCTCCACAAAGTTACTGAATCCCTTTAAGGAGATACATGTACAGTATGTATACATGTATGAACTTTTAACAATACTTTTTGCGCATTAACCATCAAAAATGCTTCTCGGGTGCAAAACAAGAGTCACAGTCTAATGAAGTAAATAAATCAAAAGATCTGCTCTAGATGTGATAGTGTAAGAACACATGTCTGTTTTGGTTCTTTTGAGTCAATCTGGCTGGCCTCAAAGAGAACCTTGAAGAGTGATCATTTTGGCACAAGATCATATTATCTATTATCAGTGAGTTATAGGAACTTTACGCACCCTTCTCTTATTTACACTGTAGGAATTTCTTATCATTGTTTTATTTTGTTTGTTGGGTTGTTTTGTTGTTTTTTTGTTGTTGTTGTTGCATTGTTTGTTTGTTGTGTTTATTTGTGTGTGTGTGTTTGTTCTGATTTCTTTATTTTGTATTGTTGTATTTTTTTTTTTTGCAATTAGAGGACTACACATATAATCACTAACCAAAACAAAAGAACTCATTAGAAGAATCATACAATTGTTTTGTCTACTTAGAATGCTACTCACAAAAAAGATTCACTTTTCCTGCATTACTAAATTTAAAAAATTTATGATTATGGTAAACCTTTACAACAAAAAAAATCAAGAATAAAATATTTTTAAAATTAAGTTGAGTGTAAGAAATTACTATCAATCTTCACAATCATGTAGGCTAATTTAGTTCCTCTTTTAAGAAGATAACACCTGGAATGCCATTCTTACATAAAGCTAGAAGTCTAAAACATATTTACATTACAGAACAAGAAGGAATATGATACATGTGTGTAGGTTGAAATTTGAGCAGTAAACAACAAGGAATTTGTAAGAAAAAAGGAGTTTGCTGATTTTAGGCAATAGGCATGTACATGTATGTACAGTGTATGTACATGTATGTACATTGCAGGTAAGCCTAAAAGTTCATTATCTGATATTACAATCTGTTAGAAAAATTATGCACTGCATGGAAGATACCTAGAAAAGTGTCCATTTGTTTGGGGGGGGGGGGGGTTACAAGTTGTTTTTTATGTGAAAGAATAAACTGGATTTAGGACCTGTTTTCTTTTTTTCACCTGATCTGCCTTCAGTAAAATACAAATGTGTTTATGCTGTAAAAAAAAAAAATCTAATCATCTCAAATCTTTTATTTATTGTAGTTGTTTTTAAAAATATGTATTTTCCAGTATTTGCATGCTAGACTTATTCAGATTTATTGACATTTCTTTAAAGACTAAAACCCAGATAATTTCAAGGCTGGAGCCTCTGGAAAATGTGTATTACAAATAACCATCAAACAGGTCCTTAAATTGTCTTGTCTTGTGTTCTCTTCTCTTGGTTGAGTCAGCATATGCAGGCTAGCTGTACACTGCCAACTTTGTTAAAGTAGAGGGCTGTGATCGCCAGGCATGCAGGTTGCTACTTACTGGACTTTTTGTTTGTTTAGTTGCAAATACATGTACATGAGTCCAAAGAATTTAGTGACATGGTGTTGATGTTTAGTTCATTCTGGTCCTTAGTTGTGCGCGGGAAGAAACTGAACTTGTGAGCGCCGCGTTTGATGAGCTGACGCCGAAGTTTGATATTGTTCCCTCTTGTCGTGTACATGTACACATGTACACACCCCTAAAATTTAAATGGTCACCAATAAAGTCATGTATATACATGCACATGTACATGTAGTCTTGATTTCATTGAAACAGAGGTGTAGTGTTGAAGTCTGAACTTTGTAAAATAGAGGTCACAATCTGACAATCACCCTACCCCCTGGGATAAAAGTCTGGGGTAGCTACATGTAGCAGGTGAAAAGAACAAATGACCCCCTTTGTGAATATGAAGCTTGATCCTTCTCTCCCATGTATATACATGTATGTGAAGTACATGTAGCAACAACACTCCTGAAGTAATGATAATTCCTCATGACTCTCGATATACCCAGTTATAATGATACCAACACCAGACAGACAATCTACATATTATCAGATTACCCTATAAAATGGCCATTATTTTATCAGGCATATGTGGCTTTGGAGGCTGTATGGCAGTATGAATGACATTGGGGTAGTTATTCATGATCACCATCAATTAGCTCTGAGAAGAATGCATTTGCCAGGGGGCCATGGAAACTAAAATGTTTCATTTATTTCACCTACATGTGAGTTTGTTAACTTATTTTATGGATTTTAAATTCACGTTTTGTAGTTACTACGAGTATGAAACCTTTGCTGAATACAGTATACAGTATACAGTGTACATTCACTTAGCTTGGTTCTTTCATAATACATTCACCTAATGATCCTTCTAAAGATAATTAGGCCTAATTTCTTTTACCATCTATTCACATCTACAATTAAATTCATGTGAATTGATATGAATTTTAAAGTTTAACTTTCTAAAAAAAATTGTCAGTTTTGCCATTGAAAATTATATGTGTACATAGGATTTTATAGGCATCATATACCTCCAACAGTGCTGTATCTTTTAAACTACATGTAATACTTCTGTGTTCTAAGTTATGACAAAATAAATGACTAAAACATTAAAAGACAATAACAAACAATAATTGCACTCTATAGATTCTTGTAATGCCAGATGCATGTGAGTACAATGTGATTTACAATGAATGCATCAGTTTTCTTTGCAGTCAGCTTTAGCAAACATCCAAATAGGAACATCACCTGTCTCCAAAGTTTAACCCCACATCTGTGACCAGACACCACAAAACCACAACGGTATTCAAATCAAAATCATTAAGTTAGCATTTTACTTAGCAGTTGGCTGAGCTAAGTAAACTGGCTCAACTTGTATTCAGATCAAATTTAAGCACTTTACTTTGGGAAGCCAACTTTAAGGCAAAATACTTACTGATATCCATTGTGACGTCACATATCCTGTCCCAAATCATGCGCAACAAATGCGTCACAGTAGATGTGCGCTTACATGTACATGATTTGCTTGTGCACAGCTTATACTGCTCCGCCTAGACATGAAAGCCATGTACCTGCCAATCAAGTAATTGGCTTAAGTCTGCTATGGAGCTGTCTAAGACATAGGGTAAAATACTTAGCCAAAAGATTCAAATGAATACCAAAATTGCTTAATTTTTATCTCTGCCGAAAACTAAGTAAACTACTCATATTTCACTCTTAAAGGGAGCCACCGCTCGATATCCATGTACATTCAATTTCATTCACTTGCCCCTATTACAAGGCCGTGCATAACAACAATCTTGGAGCAGCGAACAAAATTGCCGTAGAGGGTGGGGTAGTTTGTCAGTTGGGTTTTTCAGTTCGTCTTTCTCCGTTCGAATGCGTGCTGCATACACACAATTCATGCGTTTACCGAAGATGTACGGAGATTCCTGAATATTACCCGAGCCGGGCCAAGCTCCAAAACACCACGATTGGCGACTTTTCGGTCCCTTTAAGTATTGAATTGAATACGGGTCCAGATATGATTTTTTAGTTAAGAGCTGATTCTAAAAGATGAAATTATCAGCTTTAAAATGATAACTCATTAGCAATGGATGTTCCTAACCCACTGAATAAAGAGTACAATGCCCAGTCCCACAAAATGTTACTTGTGAGAAAAACGGAGTTTAAATGGTATTGTGCAAAGGTGACAAAAGGAGGCCTAGAACTCAATATATATTTATATAAAGGGATTATCAGATTGTCTTAAAACCTGGCATACTAATTAAGGATATCCTGCTCATGATGTTGGACAAGTATCAATACAAGATCTTTCTCTATTCTGAAGTTATGGGAGATTAAAATAAGACAATTATTCAAGGTCATAAAGAAGGAACACTAATAATACAACAAAATCAAGAAGACAAATATAGGTCTACCCAAAAGTGTCTAACTACCAATTGTAGATTGTTTGACGGTTCCAAACTTTTAAATTATCTAGAAAAAAGTTTATATTCTGTCACTTTTCAGGAAATATCAAAAAATGAAATTTGACCTTGCCAACCCAAAAGACATTTAAGGCCCGTCTTCATCAGCCCGAGTTTCCAAAATAGCCCGCTAATTCTGATCCGGGGAAACTAACCGGATCAGAACTAGCTCGAGCTAGTTTGTAATGAAGACGCAAATAGTGGGCTATTTTTTTTGTGAAATAGTGCGCTATTTGCCGAACTAGCCCGCTAATTCGCAGGTGAAGATGCACTCGGGTTTTGACTCGGGTTAATTTATTCATGACACCAATCCTAGAAGTGTTATTTTCCTTACGTATTTCTTGATTTTCTTCTCTTTTTCTATCTTTTCCTTATGTATTTCTTTGTTTTTCCTTCTTTCTTTTTCTCCTATTTTTCCCCCATTGTTTATTCTTCTGTTTATTCTTATGTATTTCTTTGTTCTTTTTGCTATCCTCTTTTCTTTATGTATTTTCTTTGTTTACCTTCTCTCTTTTTATCTTTTCCTTATGTATTTCTTTGTTTTTTCTTTCTATTTTATCTTTTTCCTTGTGTATTTCTTTGTTTATGTATTGCTTTGTTTTTCCTTCTTTTTTCTCCTTATATCATTATATGTTTCTTTGTTTTCCCCATTATTTATTCTTCTTTCTATTCTTATGTATTTCTTTGTTTTCCCATTTTTTTTAATCCTTCTTTTAATTTTTATGTATTTCTTTGTTCTTGCTATCCTCTTTTCTTTCTGTATTTCTTTGTTTTCCTTCTCTTTTTTATCTTTTTCTTATGTATTTCTTTGTTTTTCTTTCTTTTTTTCTCCTTATATAATTCTTTGTTTTCCCATTATTTATTCTTCTTTTATTCTTACATATTTCTTTGTTCCTCTTGCTATCCACTTCTCTTTATATTTCCTTAATTATATATTTATTTATTTCTTATGTATTGCTTTGTTTTTCCTTCTATTTTCTCCTTATATATTTCTTTGTTTTCCCCATCATCGATTCTTCTTTCTGTTCTCATGTATTTCTTTGTCTTTCTTTCTCTGTTTTTATCTTTTCCTTATGTACTTATTTGCTCTTTTCTTTTCATTTATTTCATTTATTCATTTTCCATCTTCGAAGTGCGCATGCTCTGAAGCTCGAGTTTATTCCAAGAACGAGTGGGAATCGCTCGACTCGGGCTGATGGAGACAGGGTTTTTTTCAACCTCAGACCTTTTTTCTCGAGAAGCGTTGATCGGGCTAGAATCTCGAGCTTGAGCAAACTCGTGCTGATGGAGACGCACCTTCATTGAGCTCTACCTAAAATCACACAGTGCAACTTTTTTGGTGGTTTTATGGTGACTGGTAACATTTTTGGTTTCCCTTGAACATTGTGTTTCTCGGTGAAAATTAAACAAACCTTTACCAAAACGACCACCTGCCCATAAAAAATGCCCTTTTTATAGGTTTAAAGGGTACCAATCACCAAAAATAATTTTGCTCTGTATGTTAGAGGTTTCATGTCATTATACTATATTCAAAATATGGGCTTCAAATATTAATTCCATAAAGAGATATTGCAATTTCAATTACACTCTCTAAAAGCGTAAAAGCAACTCATGAGTAGACTACCTGACGCACCCGTACGCGCTCACCAAGATAAAGGCTCGTGCGGAACCAAACTCAGAGTTCGGTTCCGGGCGAGCATTTTCATGTTATCCTTTATTTCCTTCAATTCATACTCATTAACTGTTGACCTATAGAATACCAGACAAGGTTCTTTGAGGTTGATTTTACACTTTCTAGCTGTACACAAATTATTTTTTCAGGTGATTGGTACACTTTAATGTTCTGTAAAATGCATACTCTAATTCATGTCACTTTTAAACAAATAATAATAATAATTGCGAATTGGACACCAATATCATATCATTATCACTATATCAGTCTCCATACCTCTGATTCTAATCTGTAAGACTGTAGCTGAATTGTTCATGTATTTCACACAATGCAATGAGCAAGAACTAAAGCAGCACTTAACAGTATTTCACTTCAATAACATAGACCTAGCTTATTTGCAGTTGGTAAACACCAGTCTTATTTTCTACGAACAGAAAAAGAGTCAATAAAAGCCGCCAGCACGACGACTATCGCATCGGTAGACAGAGCGCCCCAGACACTCCCCGTCCCACCACCACCACCGAAACGCCCATTCAACAATCCCACCCTCCCACTCATATTCATTGCAATGAATTCACTCCACTGAAATCAATAAATTCAATAGACATTTTTCTTCACTTACCCCCTAACTTATCCATCCTTTAATCCTGGCGAAGTCCGTGATCCCTAACATGTAAAGTTTCACAGAGTCCCGAAAAAAATATAATTTGTGGTGGTGGTCCAAAGCAGCAGCAATTAGAAACTTTTTCCACAGTTTGGGCCAAGGTCAGGAAGAGATAGCTCCAGTCAAAAACTGTATACTGCATGCCAGAACGAAATGGGTACCATTTATCGGCAATATACATAAACATCCTACACTTACGTTCGATCGCTAACTCGTGCAGTGGGAAGGTGGGATTTGGTGCGGGAGGGCGGTACAACAAAAAAGATGTATCAACGTCATTGCTTGCAACGTCAATACATTTTATTTCTTTTTCAAAATTTTACTTTCAACAGTTCAATGTTGAAATAATTAATGTTTATATTTGTTTACCAATCAGATATTGATAAAATTTTCTAAGACAAACATCAAATGAAGTCATCAAAATGCTGTGGTACTGCTAATTTCTCTGACAAGAAAGCAAAAGGAAAGAAAAGAAAGGAAAAAGTGTGCTCATATTTCTCAGGTGCGGTTAATATTTTCTTCTCCATTTCCCCCTTCTCATCACTGATCTCTACTACTACTAGTAGCAGAGGTTAGTGCTTCTCATCCATCTGTGCATATCCTTGACCTCATTTCCATTTTCTTTTCTTCACTTCCACCCATGGGCGCAAATCCAGGGGGCACATTTTTGAATAACCTTTTTTTTTTTTTTTTTTTTTTTTTTGCTTGTCAGAGAATTTTGATGGAAAACTAGACAAAAATGCGATGACTTTTTTTTTTTTTTTTTTTTTGGGGGGGGGGGTTGTCAGGAAAATTTTTCAGACATTTCGGACAGGTACAAAAGTTAAATCATGTGGTGACCCCCGCCCCCCCCCCCCGAATTTAAAATTGGATTTGCGCCACTGGCTCCACCGCGTAACTGTAAAACTATAGGTTTTTTAGCCTAGCTTGACATTACAAGTTGTTGCCGTTATTTCAGTTTTACAGTCTTTTCCTGTAAAACAACAGCAAGTTTGTTGGTTTACCGGAAATCAGCATATATTTTTCATAACTTTATTGTAAATTTACATAATCCGGTAAAAAAAAGAAATGTGGAAAAACGGGCCTTCCCGGCATCCTCACTGCCTGGAAATTCCTGTAAAAAAAGCGGCAATTTTTTTTTTTTACAGTGTAGCCTCTTTTGTTCATCCTTCATTAGTATTCAGAACATTCGCCACTGCTCATATTCATCCCACATCCTTCTCATCATTGGTTCACCTTTCACAATTGGTTGTTCTACTTTCTCTATTCCTCTATTGGTTTACTTGCACTTTAATTTGAATAATATTTGAATATATTTTGTAAAACCCAGGAGAGAGAGAGAGGTCTGCTGTGCAGGCCAATAAATCAGAGCACTACTGGACTTCTTCTTATCGACATCTTTATTTTGAGTATTTTTGTTCTGCTATAGCAGAACAAAAATAAAGGTAAAGATAAAAATATGTATACATATATTCTTAGGTTTTTATCTTTGATTTGGCGCTCCCAAGAGCTGTTATTTTGCCCGAGTTTGCCTTTATGATCGTTTGGTTCCTTCCTCCTCATTTGGTTCCAGACGGAACGTTGAGGTGTATCCTGAAGAAGAATATTGTGTAATTTGTGAAGTGTTACATGATTATAGTATTATCTGATTCATTCTTGTCTCCAAAATAATAACATTAAGTTCTTACAGAATAATTCCATAGTAATAATAATGATACAAAACATATAACGTTGGAATTTAAGGGGGAATGGGAGTCCGCTCGCTATTCATAAGGACCGCTATTCATAGAAAACCGTTATTCATTTAACACGCGTTATGAGTAGTGGTCCTTATATGAATAGTTATGAATAGTGGTCCTTATGAATGGAGGTCCTTATGAATAGCGAGGTAATTTGTCTATGGTTTGCTCGCTATTTAGAAGGACCGCTATTTATACAAAACCGCTATTCAGTTAGTCACGCGTTATACTGAGATAGCGGTCCTTATGAAGAGGTGGTCCTTGATATGAATAGCGGTCCTTATGACTTGCGAGGTTACCCCGAAAATGACCCTCAAACCAGTAAAAAGTAACCAGAATGATTTTTCTAAAGATTAATTCTGTTTCCTGCAGAGAAGATTCTCTGTTTTGAAATGAAAATTAAATCATCAGTATTGAGGTTCCATCCCACTGAAATAAGAAAAAGAATTCATAGATCTACCAAGAGATCGTTCCTTCTGAGAAGAGGAGAATTAACCCGTTTATCAGTACGTAGAAAATTGGCTTGGATGGAAGAATGGAAGAAAATCAGAGAAACATAATTAACAAATGTTTGAGGTAAACACAAGGAATAAGGAAGTTGTGCACTTTTGAAAGTTGAGATCCTCGCATGGCAATGCGGTCAAGATGTGTGATGTCATAATTACATGCATGGAGAACTTTCCGTTTTTACATAACTCAAAATATCGCCTTTCTCAACCCTTATTAATTTTGTGCATTGTATTGTATTGTATTTACTAAACATCATTGATATAATGTACATCAATATATGTTTAAATAATTTTTGTACAAGCCCAATGGGGAATTTCGCCACGTATGAAATCACACGTAATGACTGCATTGCCACTATTTAAGAGATTCCCCTTATCATTAGTGATTTCAGTTTTTTTTACTTATTTCTCACTCTTTATTCGTCTTTTCTGAAACTTTCACATTCCGCTTTCCTGAGTTGTTGTTTTCTTCTTCTTCTTCTTCTTCTTCTTCTTCTTCTTCTTCTTCTTCTTCTTCTTCTTCTTCTTCTTCTTCTTCTTCTTCTTCTTCTTCTTCTTCTTCTTCTTCTTCTTCTTCTTCTTCTTCTTCTTCTTCTTCTTCTTCTTCTTCTTCTTCTTCCTCTTCTTCTTCTTCTTCTTTTTTTTTGGTTGTTTTTGTTGTTGTTGCTTCTTTATACGCAATCCAATTTTCATGAATGATTAATTCCCCTTTAAAGATAGCAGTCTTTCGGCATAAATGGAATGTCCGATGCACAGGAACAAAATGGGGATTTACGAATTCTGTAGACACACTGACGATGCATGGACTGACTATGAAGGGTACATTAGAGCTAAGTGGCTCACCCTAAACTCCATAATAGCATAAGGACCTATCAATGTAACAGCTTACTCTGTCCTCAAGCTGCGGAAGGACATTATGTTCTGTTGTTGGATTTGGTTGCTTGTCGGGTGTGTTTTTTTAAGGGGAAAAAATAAAACTTGATACATAATTTCTTCTTTTTTTTTCATTTGTTTGTTTGTTTTTGTTTGTTTTGTTTTTCTGAAATTGAAGACCCTGTAAGAGTAGAATTGGATAAAGAAGTGAAAATAAATGTGTTAATATGTGCATGTGTGAGGTCAAATGGAAAGTAAGTACAAATATAATACAACGGAAAATATGAAGAGTAATATCACAACAATTTAGGATAGTATCCTAAAAGATATCATATTTTGTATAAACATATCTACAGAAGATGTACACGCAAAGTTTTGAAATTGAGTATGTTTGTTTTATCTGCATGAAATCATAAATATTATGAACTAGGTAGTAGGCCTATTTAACAAGAAATAAAGAATCATAATATATCAAAAAAAATATGTATGTCATCTTATAGTATAGATTATATAAATGAGGCTTACCTATAAAAATATAAGGAATAATCAAAAGATGTAGGTACAGAGAAGGTAATACTAGAGCATAACAAAATCATAAGTCATGACACTAAAATGTAAAGTAAGGACAGGGAAGGAAATAGTGAGAAAAAAAAATCATTCATGAGTTAATAATACAGTCATGTGCATTAGATAATTAGTTATATATGCTGTAGTCCATTGATATAATTACAAAGACATTAATTTAATACCTTTCCTTTGTCCATCTAGATGGGATCAGTGTAGTATAGGTCAAATACGTAAAAATGGGAATGTAAAGGGGATAACAGAGTTATATACTTATCTCTTAGCAAATTGTATTGTATAGTATTTTATTTGCTAAATTTCATTTAAAAGTTACTTCTCAACGTAGTTAGGTTTTTGATAAACGAAAACAATATTTCTATTTGAGTGAATAGCGGACGGAAAATCTACAAAGTTGAAGTTTGCTCTTCATTGCCTTACTTTTCGACCAATCGCATGTAAAAACGAATGTGCAAACGAGTATCAGCGTCAATAATATTTAGTGCAGAAAAATCTGACCTATATCCTGCTCACCAATAATTATTATTATATTACACCTTTTAAGATGAAAAAAAATGATAAGATCAGAACTGAACAGAGTTATTCAGACTTAATTTTATGAGATACATGTAGAACTTTGTTGATTCACTTAAAGTTCACTTAAAGATGATTTAGGTCAGAATAAAACTTTTTTTTTTTTTTTTTTTACCTCTAATTAATAGTAAATACTACTACATTTTAGGGAAATAAAATTCAGCAATTTATCCAATCTAAAAAAAAAATATCATACAACTGATGCTGATACTTTTCGATTGCCAAACATTTTCAATCCAATAACCAGTTCCATTCTTATTTTACTCGAAGTTCTTCAGATTATCATTTATCTCTAAATAGAACAAATGTTGGTTTAGTAAGTGTATTTTATAGAGGTTCCAAGATCTGGAATGAATTGCACCCAGATATAAAGTTAAGTCCATCTTTAAACTCACTCAAACGCAATTATAAGTCATATTTACTCGAACAATATTAGGCCCTTTGTCTGGCATCATACATTGTCTGTGTAGGGTTTGTCCTGGTTGATTAACTTTTCTTTCAAATCCTATATTACTGACCATATTATACATGTATCTACATTTTATCCATCCAATATGCCCATTTTATGTATTTATTTATATATATATATACCAAAGGTGGCAGCTTTTTATAAAGCTCCTTGCTTTTCTTGCTGTCTCCTCTATCTTGTAATTTTATATTTTGTACTGATTTGTATTTGTATGTATTTTTTAAACTATTGATGGAAATAAATAAATAAATGAAATGATACCTTTAATAAACGGAGAGTCCGGTCCAGGAATGACTTGGCTTTAAATCGAAGCAGAACATCAGATACACATAAAAAAGATGGGGTGAGGAAAATCGGAGAACTAATAAGAAAGTGATTTTTTTTTAAAATAATAACATGAAAATCGAGGGAGAACAATGAATGAAATGAAATTCCCTCACAACTCGCCAATAATTTTGTTTATATTGATTAAGCAAATTCTCAATTTTTGTCCAAGAATATGATTTCCACATCACTTGAACTCAGCTATATCTTTACTAATATGTTTTGCATGTAAACACCTTCACAAAAATATTTCATGAAATAAAAAATATTGAGATTATGAAATAATACTTACTCATAATCACTCATTTTTAATGTGTGTAAGTGTATTCTATAAAACATATTTTCATGATTTGTACAGATAATTATTTAGTCTGTATATACTTGCAAAAACATATTACTATAAATATAACATGGTTCAAAATATTAAGAAATCATTCTTGGACAAAAATTGAATTACTAATATATAACAAATTAATTATTGAGATGTGAGGGAATGACGTCACAAAGTCATCACCGAGTTGCCAATTTTTCTAGTGATTTTCATAGTTTCCCTAGTTTTTTAATGTCGAGAAAAAAAATCATAACTTTCTTAACAGGTGTCCGATTTACCTCCAACTTTTTTCATCTGTTTGTCTGATTTTTTCTGTTTCTATTAAAACCAAGAAATCCTTGGTCCGGACTTCACTTTATTAAAGATGAATGAGCTTTACAATTTTGAGTAAACTTTAATGTACCATACAGAAAATATTTGATTACTCATGCTCTAAGTGGGGCATTTGCTCATTACAGAACAAATTGTGAGATTCATAAACTGTTTATTTTCGTTTTTCTCTTTGATACTTGTAAAGTTTACCATTCTCACAGCAATAGTCCTAATGTTCAATAATTATATTTGATGTATTTCAATAGAAAATAAAACTACAAAGTCAAATCAATAATTTAAGGGGAAACCAGCGATCTCTAATCTTGTCAAAAATGTCGATGAGTTTAATAAATTATTGGTAGAAGATGGAGTGGGGAGAAAGGGGAAAGAAAGAAAGGGTAGGGAGCATAGAAAAGGAGAAAGTGAGCGTGAGAAAGTGTGTGAGAGAGAAAGGGCGAAAGTGGTGAGAAAGAGAGAGAGAGAGAGAGAGATGATGGTGATCACGATGATGATGATGATTATGACGAAAGAAGACTTGGCTATATAGCGAATCAAAATTAGATTCTTAAAATAAGAAGCATTGAAACAAATTCGTATTTCCTCTCTCCGTCTACTCTACAGGTGAAAACAAAGAGATGTCAATAAATTTAAATTTACAGTCAAAATCTTTGAAAACATTTCGCTGATTTCCCTTCCTCTAGCCAGATGGCTCTGCCTCTAGCGTCTGCTAGCGCCCTAGCGCCTGTCTAGCGCCCTCTGTCTTTCCTGGGTGATGCAGGAATGGTCACATTATAGGGGTCCGGGCCCTGTTTCATAAAACTTGTCTTCATTGACAAATTGCATTAACTGTTATAAGCTACTGAAATCCTGGTATCTGATTGGCTGAGAGCAAATTTGTCGGTAAAAATCACTGACAAGACACTTGATGGAACCCCCCCCCCCCCCCCCCCCCCCTGCTCATAGAACTCCTAAAGACGTTTAGGAATTCTGTGGTCCGGCTCAATTGACATTAATCCCTTTAATTCACGTATTTCATGTATTTTGTTATTGTAAAGCAGTCTTTTATATCTGAACGCACCCGCCCTGTATTTTAAATAAAACTTCAATAAATAATAAATAAATGATCAAATGAATAAGCTTAGTTCCGGTCAAGTTATACCATCGTTAAAGAAACTACATAGAAGCAGTTTGAAAAGGTTGGTTTTGTAGTAGATGTTTAAATAGGAATGGATGTAGGCTTATACTTTGAGGTTTTGGAATGATCAAAATGGGAAAATTAACTTAATCTTGCTGAAAATCACAAGCACTGTATGCAAAAATGGGTATTTAGGACTATATACAAAAATTAATGTGGCATGAAAGTTTGATCCAAACTTTCCAGCTATTTCTAGTCATATTTCGAATACATGTATGAGCATTTTAATAGCAATCATTTTCAGTGGACATTTCTTTTCTTTCAGAGTTACATAAAAAGAATGAGAAAACTCGAAATTTATTTTTCACCTTTATCAGGGGCGGATCCCCTCATTAAAAAAAAAAAAAAAATCGCAGCCCTCCAAAAGTCGCTCGGGGGGGGGGTATTGGGTTCAGTTTCTCTCAATAATTCTCTGACAAGCAACAACAACAACAACAAAATGTTTTTTGTTCTAAAAGGGGGGCACATTGCATTGTTTTCTTTCAAGGGGGGGGGGCACGGGCCGGGATTGCCCCCTCCCCTAAATCCGGCACTGAACTTTATACCAATTTTCTCTATAGGCCGAGTTCACACTACTTCAGTTTCTCTCTTGCCCCGCTCGCCACCCCCCCCCCCTCTCTCTCTCTCTCTCTCTCTCTCTCTCTCTGCTCCCTCCTTCTCTCTCCCTCACCCCCCCCCCCTCTCTCTCTCTCTCTTTCTCTTTCTCCTATAGTTTTCTAATCTACATGGGGTGAGGAAGAAGAGTCCTCCCATTCAAAATCTATACAGACAAATTTGTTGGCGGTTGATTGATTTCCTTTTCCATGATGCTATGACAAATTTTGGACACATACATGTACAGTGGCGGATCTACGGGGGGGTTTAGGGGGTTTAAACCCCCCCCCCTCCCCTTGGGCTGCCAAGTAACCATTTATTTGGGCAAAAAAGAGAAAAAATAGAGCATGCAAGTATGCTTAAAATCGCAAGCTAGCAACCCTAGAAATGAAAAATCTCCCTACTGTGGGAGGGGGGATACCCCCCTCCCACACCCTCCCCCCTCGCTCGCTTCGCTCGCTTCCAAGTAAACATTTATTTGGGCAAAAAAGAGAAAAAATAGAGCATGCAAGTATGCTTAAAATCGCAAGCTAGCAACCCTAAAAATGAAAAATCTCCCTACTGTGGGAGGGGGGATACCCCCCTCCCACACCCTTCCCCCTCGCTCGCTTCCAAGTAAACATTTATTTGGGCAAAAAAGAGAAAAAATAGAGCATGCAAGTATGCTTAAAATCGCAAGCTAGCAACCTTAAAAATGAAAAATCTCCCTATTGTGGGAGGGGGGATACCCCCCTCCCACACCCTCCCCCCCCCCCGCTCGCTTCGCTCGCTCGGGCTCGGTCTCTACGCTCCCTCGCAATACCCAGCTCAGCCCCTCAAACCCCCTCCTTGGAAAAAAGCTAGATCCGCCCCTGATGTACCATGTGGGCGTAATCTCACCAAGTATTTTCGTAAAAAGAAATGGCGTTGTTTGTGATAATAAATGAGAAAATCACAGACAGCACAAGCTCTACATAAATGTCACGTTTATATTAATGGTGCTGAAGCTGGGTGTATCCAACATTCTGAATAAAATTGAAAAAAATCTTTAATGACCACCGGCAAACATGACCTGTTGAAGAAAGTGGCAAAAATGGTGGGCATGGTGGGTGTGGAGCTCCCCGTGACCCCCTACTCACACCAGGTGAGTACATGTATTATTATACACCAGAGCTAATCGGCGAGCCTCTGAAGGCAATTTATCCATTCACCAGTTATTAAATGTATTGTATACATATTTGTCAATTTTCATTCACTTTTAAGCGATATCACTCTTTCATGACGCACAAAAGAACGGACAAGTCACTGATGCCGCTCGTTATTGCAAATAATTAAACGCGACGCGAGGTCTAAAGATCATGTCGAACAAAAGGAAATCTAAGACCTCGTCTAACTTAATTCCTTTGTTAAAACTCGACTTTTAATAGACCAAGCTTAAACCTAGTGTTGAGTTTAAATTTTAATAGAATACATGCATTGACGTGAATGACGTCTCATGGTTAGTATTCTGAACTCCAGTCTTAGTTGAACCCGATGAACTCCAGTCTAAATTAAACCCGAGTTCAGAATACGGACCTATGGGCTAAATATCCGTGATATCTATGCTGCCACAGCTTCAAAAACATTATATTCTGTGTTTAACTAAATGTGAAGGTTTCAAACAAAACATTTTCTGGGAAAATCACGATTATTGATGTGCTACAATAGCAGGGGCGGCGCTACAGGGGGCAGAGGGGGCGACCGCCCCCCCCTGTGATTTTTCAAGTAGTGAAAAAAGAAAAAAAAAGAAGAAAAAGAAGAAAAGGAGGAAGAAAAGGGAAGAAAAGGGAAGAAAGAAGAAAGCGGAGTTTTAAAAAGAGAGGTCTTAAACATATAACTCTATATTCCCCCTGTTATTTAATGGAAAAAAATATGACGTCATCTTTAGGTCGTCTTGCCCCTCCTATCAAAATACCCTGGCGCCGCCCCTTTACAATAGTGTTTGGAAAAATGACAGTGGGTCAGAGGGGTAATTAAGATGTGCAGTTCTAGAGACTCAGAAGAAGTTACCTGATGAACAGAATATTCTGCTTCTGCAAGCAAGCAATGATAGTCACGAAAATGTTAAGAATTTCAGGTATTTAATAGCACGTTTCATCCCAACAAAAATATTCATCGCCAAATACAAGCATATTGAGGAATGTATTTATTTGAATAATTGCACTTGACAACTGAATAATCATATACATGTACATTCCTGACTCTCAGTGGCGCAAATCCATTTTGAAATTCGGGGGGGGGGGGGGGGGACACCACATGATTTAACTTTTGTACCCTGTCCGAAATGTCTGAAAATTTTCTGACAACCAATTTAAAAAAAAAAAAAAAAAAGGTTATCACATTTTGGGGGTCTGATTTTCCTCCAAAATTCTCTGACAAGCAAAAAAAAAAAAAAAAAAAAAGGTTATCACATTTTTGGGGTCTAATTTTCCTCCAAAATTCTCTGATAAGGGGGACATTGGCCTATATTCAAAAAGGTGGGGGACATGTCCTCCCCCCCCCCCCCTTGGATTTGCGCCCATGCTGACTCTATTTTCATTTACCATCATAACGTCAAGGCATGTCTATATTCGAGGGGCGGGCGTAAATATTCAAGGATATGGTATATCTTGATGGATTTAAAATCATATTCCGGTTCATCGATACCCTGAGACGTTGCACGTCGCATGATATTTACAGTCATCCAGTCACGATCATGTACTTCCAGATTATAGAAAAGTAAAGCTGATTAAACAATAGTACATCACAATATTGTTGAGTTTAGCTCATTTTAAGTCATATGACTTGATAAATTAATGTAATTCCTATCACGTGATCATCTCCATCCTTTTCATATAGGTTTTCTTCATTGGCGATCTTAGTCAGGGCGCCATCTTGTGTTAATTTGATGAGTCCAGGTCTGAGTTTCATATCCCCTGTTTCACCTTCGAATATGTACTTCCGGGTTGTGATGATAACGTAGCCTCCTTGGAGTAGATGAGAGGAGATAAGGTAACAATATGAAACAAATAATTTTAATGATGATGAGACGGATTTCTCATTTACAGAGATGTCGAACAGACAATTTCTTTTCTTTTCCGTATTAGTTCTAGTTATGAACATGATGTTTGGGGAAAGCATGTTCAATAAAATGATAATAAATACAGCAATTATTAAGAAACGATTTTATGTGTTCTACAAAAGTGAATGACTGTCCTTCGTGTTTGGAATATAATGTTCCTGGAAATTTGGGAGAAAATGTGAGAAATGTAATTTGCTGGAGATATATTACCCTCAGGTTGCTGTAAAGTTGTGGAACATAGAGGATATGGACTGTTAACCTGTTGCTTACTGAATTCTCTCATTCCCATAGGCAATTATACAGAGCCAACCCAGTTCCAGTGGTCAATTGGTTAAATAGTTTTATTCAGAGATCAACTGGAGTTTTGCAGATTATTTTTGTTTAGTAGCTCATATACTACTTGCAGATTACATTGTGAAGCACTTTGTAACTGCAAAGGAAATGCCACCGTACTAAACACATTGTAGATTGGATTAGCTTGGAAGCCATTTGTGTCAGTGGTTCCAGATTTAGTTCTAGTAGGGGTAAGGTAATTCACCTTTTTTGACAAGACGTATCATCTCTGGTAGACACTTCTCATTCAGATGGGTGGGTAAGAAACTTCCACAGCTCATGGCCACATCAAAATAACCTAAGAGACACGCATGATTGATAGAAGAAACACTGAAATAGTCTGATAGACTGATATAACATATAGAAGAAACATAAAATAACCCAAGAGATAGAGATAAACATAATAGATAGAAGAAACTCGTTTGAGAGATGTAGAATGATTGAGCTGGCTGGAGCCTTTCAAGCTTCCTGATCGGCATTTTAAACATCTCAATTGGTCGGTATGCGGTCAATTATAACACACAAACAAACAGCATGATGGCACTGCTTACAATGACCCATGTTTCAAGGCATGCACTTATCATACTTACACAAAAAACATAACCAAGAACGAATACTTTCGATAATCATATCAAGGGGAAAAACCGGCTTGTGCTAAGAATAGCCTACCCTAGTGAAGAAAAAAATTGTTATATCAGGTATATACACCACGAAAAGCAGTCCAAGAGTATGGAACAATTACCCATGCATGTATCTACCCCCTCCTATTTTTGTATTATGACCTTTGTCAGCAAATGCCTGTTATTTCTGCTCTTTTGGGCGGAATTTGCTTTCCCCCCCCCCCCCCCAACATAAAAAAAAAGAATAAATAAAATAAATACATATTAACAACTCATCTACGCCTTCCTTGTCTAAAGGAAATCCATTGTGTTCTCAGTCTGAAGGAAGTACCTGTACTTTGAAAATATACTACTGATACAATAAACTGTTGAAGTGGATTTTTTTTTACCAGATAATAAGGTTTAATTCTGTTTAAAATTTCAGACCAATGATATATTTTATGTCACTCAGAAACATGCACCATTCTTTTTAACCGCTATGTGTTCTTTGATGATTTTATTTAGAAGTTGAAGCGTTTAACCCTTTCGAGACAATTGACCACATTTTGTGGTTTGGCTCAATAACTTTTGATTCAGAGCTCTAAAAAATATACCAGATGCAAGAGTAGAAAGAGCAAAATTTTCTGCACACACTATGTCCATTTTTGTTGCATGACCATATTGGGTTTCATGCCAGGAATTTTAATAACGAGAATAAGTTTTAAAATCCCTAAATTGGCAACACATTGAGAGGTTCAAAGTCATTATTTTTTATCAAAATTGCCAATTTGTTCAACTTTTCGACAAAAGCCGTAACAATGTATATTGTTTTCAAAGACATTACACCTTATTAGAACCATGTAGCGCTAAAAGAAAAATATTATTGTTGCCAATTTGAAGAACAAAATGTGATGAATTTAGCCCTTAAATAATTATTGTCCTGAAAGGGTTAACATGTTTACCATCGTCAAAATGTAGGGGATTACTTGGACCAAAGTTTGCGTGAACTGAACTGGTATAGGATCCTTTCTGTGCAAGAACATCTAGAGATGTCTTCGAGAGATCCACTCCAACAATCTGTGTGTATCCCAACCTGTAGAGCTGGATGAAATGGAAGATAAAAACGCTCCAAATGACCACTGTAAATTTCCTATTCAAACACCAAACACTTTTGATCATAAAACTATATCATGGCCTCGGTTTTGGTTTTGTAAAGCACTGTGTTCTCAAACGGCAGTAGAGAACGGACATTCTTTATCATGTATCACATTATATCTAAAAGATGAAATTTAGTTTGCTTCAATATTGAGAGATGCCGTTATCTCAGTGATATCGGAAAACATTGGGAATATAAGTGTGTTGTCTAATTTTAGATGACTCATATATAAAGTTGAATAAGGCTGTTGTAAAGTTTTATGTAACCGCAGTAAGCTCATTTATATAGTTCGGAATTAACTGAATCTAGAATATGATTAAAAGAAATTAATACAGTGTGTACTTTTTTTTCGTCGTAGCGAATGGTCATTCTTTATCATGTTAACAATATTTGCAATCTTTTTATATAAGATTCCACAGCACTGGTTCGTAACGTTCAGACATTCAGATTTCAAGGTTGGCGTGTCACAACAATCGAAATTTGGCAGGACAAAAATGCTCCAATATTTACCAAGAGATCACTTCCATGTGATTATTACTTTCCATTTTCGACTCATTTTGAATGCCTGGTTTTTATAGTTTGCAAAATATCTGATACTTACTTTGATATACATGTATTTCTTTAAACACAGTGAATTATCTAAGATTTAAAAAAAAATGCTAGTCACTGCAAATGAAGTGTGCAAATTGGTTTATCGATGCGTTAATGCGTTACACCTATACTAAAATCATGTGGTTTACTTGCATGTGAACAAGGACACCCCCCCCCCCCCCCCCTGCTACCTTATCTTCAAAATCCAATGGACGTAAAGGCCTAACTTTGCGAAACTTGTTTCAATTCATTCTTTGTATGAATTTCCGTTTCCTGAAATCTTTGGTCAAAGCAGAATTTCGAAAGTCTTGAATGAATATGACCCGGTATTATTATTCATATTTACCTCATCACCTAGTAGGCCTGTACCGCATCCGACATCGAGTATTCGTGCATCTTTCCTGGTTTCCATCCTAGCCACTATCCTGGCAGTGGCGACTGGCCCACAGTATTCCAAGGATAATACCAACTAAAGCCGGAGATGGGAAAGATGGGTAGAGAAGAGGAAAAGTTATATAATTTCAAATTTTCAAGTCCATTTTTAACACTTTTTTTCATTCAATTTCGTCCAGAAAGTTCGTGATCTTGCACATCTCATGGTTAACCCTTTCAGGACAGGAATTATTCAAGGGCTAAATTGATCAATTGAATTCAATTCAATGGTTTTATTATGTTCTCATCGCAGCAGTAATGATGCTGAATTGTGAAAATATTTACAGAGTAAAAATGAACATCAAAATACATCAAAATGCAAGTTTCAACAAAAAACTTGTATAGAGTAACGGGATATAAGAACGACATAACAATAGAACAATAAACAAATAACGATTTAATATTCACATATTGCACTTTGAAGGTTGGATATTGAAATTGAAGTGGGTAAAAATAGGAAGTACCTAGCTGAAAAGGAACAGAGAAAAGAGGGACGAGGAGAGAGTGTGAAAAAGGAGTAAAGGAGAAGAAAGAAGTGAGAAAGAAAGAATCGAAGTACGGAGAAGGGTGAAGGGGGAGAAAAAGAAAGAGAGAGAAAGAGGAATGGGTATAGATAGTCTCAGTTGGGTACGTGAAATGAATATTAGAGATGTTGATCACATTTTGTTCTTCAAATTGGCAACAATGATATTTTCTATTAGTGCTACATGCTTCTAATAAGGTGTAATATCATTGAAAACATTATACAGATTGGAAATTGTGTCGAATAGTTGGAAACGTTGCCAATTTTGAGAAAAGAACAATGATTTTAAACCTCTCAATGTGTTGCCAATTTAAGGATTTCAAAGCTTGTTTTTTAAATTCCAGTCATCAAACACAATGGGTGATGCATCAAAAATTGACATAATGTGTGCAGAAAATCTTGCTCTTTCTACTCATGGATCTGGTATATCTTTTTTGAGCTCTGAATCAAAAGTTATTGAGCCAAACCACAAAATGTGGTCAATTGTCTTGAAAGGGTTAATTTCATCTTTGGTCAATGCATTTTCTAACTTTGTCCAATCGGTTTCATCATTATGCGTCCAAACTCGTCGAAGTCAAATCAATTTCTTCATCAACCCCAACTGCGAACGTACGATTGCCAATTTTCGTCATAGCGTCATTCAAATTTGTTTGCTATATTTTTTAAAATTCGGTTTCTTGTCTTGAAATATGACAAAACTATAATGGAGGAAAACTGTTGGTACACTTGCATATTAACCCTTTCAGGACAGGAATTATTTAAGGACTAAATTGATCACATTTTATTCTTCAAATTGGCAACATTAATATTTTCATTTTCGTGCTACATGGTTCTAATAAGGTGTAATGTCTGTGAAAACAATATACATGGTTAGGAATTTGCCGAAAAGTTTTAAAAATTGCCAATTTTAATGAAAAAACAATGATTTTGAACCTCTCAATGTGTTGCCAATTTAAGGATCTCAAAGTTTATTCTTAAAATTCCTGGCATAAAACACAATATGGTCACGCAATAAAAATGGATATAGTGTGTGCAGAAATTTTTGTTCTTTCTACTCGTGCATCTGGTATATTTTTTAGAGCTCTGAATAAAAAGTTTTTGAGCCAAACCACAAAATGTGGTCAATTGTCTCGAAAGGGTTAAAGGAGTATATTCACTTTTAGATGAGGAGGCATACATGAATTAGGAACAAAAAGTGTCTATTTTGTCCTTTGGATGGTTGTCCTGGTTGTAGCTCGCGGGGTAGCTCGATGTCTCCATCCGACGAATATAAATGAAACTCTTTTGAAATTGATTGCACAAAGGTGAATTCGATCATTACATTCTGTAGCGGATCGTCAGGTGAGCTGAATTCGAATGAAGTCAGACAAAAATGAATGGACAAGAGTTGAAATTGACTGCCCATTCATTCACTGCCCTGTTCATGGATTGACCAAAGTGAATGATAATGACGAAATTAGCTTTGACATTTGCACATTCAAGGGTTTTCAGGACGAAATTGAGGTGAACAATGAAGTGGAATGTAAAAAAGTGTTAAAATGGACGGGAAAACTTATATTAAAGGGACTGATTAACTTTGTGAAAAATTGTGAAATCAGCTCAAATGCCAGTGAATTGTGTGCAATCCTCTAACTAGATATATAATTAAGGATATGTGCAAGTGAAAATGGAACCCGTTTACTATCCTAAAAAAGAGAGAGAGAGAAAAAAAAAAACTAGCTAGACGAAAGGTATTGCGATCGATCGCTAGGGCAAGTCGCTCGGCTTCTTCGCTGCGCTGCAGTCACAAAAACCAAGCACCTGTCCAGCGCCTGGCAATTTCAGAGCAGGTTTCCAGCCCGTGAAAAAATAGGGATTCGTTCATTGTACGGTATTCCGTGATAGAACCGTAAGAGTTCTTTACGGTTCGTTGGTACTCTATCCCGACATCAATGTTCAATCGTAAATAACTTGATATATATAAACGACCGATCAGCTTATAAAACTCAAGCGATTCCTGTCTGACCTAAAGGTTTGCAATTATGATTACAGCATGAGCTGGAACAGTGATTAAAAAAAAAACACCTTTTTTCAATCCTGGGCAAAGTTAATCAATCCCTTTAAGTTTATAACAATATATATATATATATATATATATATATATATATATACATGTATATACATGCTGATGGTGTGATGTATAGCGAATTATAAATCAAAAAGGTGCAAATGTTTTCTCTCATGCTCAGAATATCTGACGTAATACTAACTTACCTAATATGATATGCTGACATAATTGTGATAGATATATATATATATATATATATATATATATAAATAACGTTAATAATTGTATGTTCTTTCCTCCGAGCCATGACTGAATAAAGGTGCAGGATGTAAAAGGTAAGCGAGAAAGATGAATAGATCAAGATTCAAGAGTGAAGATATGAAGAGAAAAGGAGAGAGAAAGAGAGAGAGAGGGAGAGAGAGAGAGAGAGAGAAATTGGAGGAAGTGGTCATAAATAGAGGGGGATCAGTTATGCTTTGCGTAGTTGAGTGAAATTTAGAGTAGATGTAGGCTAAGCTTTAGTAGGTCGGATAAACGAAAACAAGAAAATGAAACTGAAAGTTTCAAGCAAGAAGAAGAAGACCAAAAAAATATTGATAATAATAACAACCAAAAATAGAGGGGTGGGGATAACATATACAGGGAAAGTAAGGCCAGTATATAACATAATTATAAAACCACTTATGCGTTATACATTTTATACCAATATTACACAATTTTCTCACAAGAATTCTGTGATCGACTCGATCGAACCGTAGATCTACAAAATGTGCCTCTGACCTAGTCTAGTTCTGGACATTTTTAATTATTTTGTCCGTAAAACCATGAAGCTACAAACCCCGTGTGTGTGCACCCAACGTAGAACTGTGCGAAGTCCACTGATTCACTCTCCCCACAAATTCACCTTCCCCGAAAAAAAAAAAAAAAATTTCGGGGAAGGTGAATTTGTGGGGAGAGTGAATCAGTAGACTTCGCACCGTTCTACGTTGGGTGCAAATACACGGGCTTTGTAGCTTCATGGTTTTACGGACAAAATAATTAAAAACGTCCAGAACTAGACTACCTCTGACCCTGTGTAGGAATCCTATCGACTGAAGCCATTCATCCGTAACATTTGTTGGTGCGGTACATGTAGACTGATTCGGTCTAACTCCCAATTGATATATTTCGTTAAAATATTGTGTGTTTGTTTGCTTGCTTGTTTGTTTTATTTATTTATTTATTTGCACAATCTTCTCTAATATTTTGGACATCACGTTCTTAGTAAAGATATCCGTTTATCGGTCTGTAGTTATTAGTTAAAAGTTGTTCACCCTTTTTATGCAGGTTTATGACCTCTATCTGCAACCCAGGTCTTCGATCTGTTTGGTTTTCAACTTGTCACTAAAAGTTACGTAATTAACAAACTAATCGTCATTTATTGACATTAGCTTTGAATTGCACTGAATGGTTATTCATACCACTGTGTAAGACACTAGAGCACCCAAGTGCTACTCGAAAGCATTCAGATCTATTGATTTGCCAGAAACCATCATTATATCACCAGTAAATGGGTGCTTGACAACATTATGATTAAAAAAACATTGCACATTTATATTATTGGAGTATTAATATACCTGAATATACCAACAATTCTTCACAAGAATCCAGTACATGTACATTTTTTTTAATTTGCGGCCGATACCAATTTATAAAATAAAGGACTTTGTACGTTTCAGACGAATGTCAAAATAGAGTCTGTACCTGAAAACTACCAACAGTCGACGTCCTTAATGCTCTGTGTATACCGCCGAAATTCACGTCACAATGCATATGCGTCTAGCGAGCCAACACCACTATTGCATTGCATGCGAAGCTAGTACTCACACTATTCTTACCTTATCATAGTATTCTGCAAATTCATCATACGTCTGCTCGACTTCATGTTGGTCTTTTAGCTTGTGTAATGCTCGAACTTTATCTACCTTCCATTGTACTTCATCATCATTAATACATGTACTGTTAACGGCCATGACCAGATAGAGATCAGTGTTTACTGCATGCAGCTAGCGTACACACACATTTATGTGTTGATGTAGGTGCTTAGTCTGTTGTAAATCTATTATACGTCTATGGTTTATACAGTCTTCGTCCTCGTTCTGTGATAACTCCTTGATCATACTAAGACGCTGATTCGTATATTTTCGCACAGTACGTTCCAAGTAGGCCTATACAGTGCGTCCCCCCAAAAGTTAACAGTCAGAAAAAGTCTCCCCAAATAAATATTTCAAAATATTTGAAGCAAAATTTCATACCTGTGGATAGCTTAGGATCTCTTCTATCAAATGACATCAAAATATGTGGCAATATTTTATGCTCGAGTGAGCAAAGACCCCTTTTGTGAAAAGGTGCAAAATCCAGTCTTGACAAGAATTGGTATTTCTTCTGGCTGGTATCAGCAGTGTGCAGTGTCATTAAAAGGCTTACAAATATTCATATTTGATCAATAATAGACAATTTATCAAAGAAGGGGTTCTGTTCTCTGTATGTTCTTACGTATCTCATCAATATTTTCATGTTTCAGTGAGCAATTAACTGCTTTACTGAGTGTTTTGAAATATTAGTTTTGGCAAGGTTATAATTCAAGCTGGTTTTCTCAGTCAACCATAAAGTTTTGATGAGATATGTCAAGACATACAGAAAACAAAGCCTATTCTTTCGTAAAGTGCCTTTTAATGATCAAAATAAGAAAGTTTCTAAGCCTTTTCAAAACTCTAAACTATGCTGATACCAGACAGAACCAATACAAAGTTTTGTCAACCATAGATTTTGCACCATTTCACAATAATGGCTTTTGGTCATTCAAGCGTAACATATCGTTGGATGTTTTGGTATTATTTGATAGGAGAGACCCTAAGCTATCCATAGGTATGAACATTTCATGAACATGTTTTGAAACGTTCTTTTGGAGAGACTTTTTCCAAATGTCAACTAGTCATCTCAAATTTGTTAACACTAGTCAGCACAAAATACCAATTCTTGTCAAGTCTGGATTTTGCACCCTTTCGCAAAAGTCGCTTTTGCTCACTCGAGCTCAAAATATTGCCACATATTTTGGTGTCATTTGATGGAAGAGACTCTAATCTATCCTCGAGTATGAAAATTTCCTACAAATATTTTGAAATATTTATTTTGGGAGACTTTTCCCAACTGTTAACATTTGGGGGGACGCACTGTATATACCGTGTGAGTCAAAAAAGTCTACACTTAGAATCCTGCTATTCATTTTAAAACTTAGGTTTGAATGAATATTTATTATACATGTTTTGAAAAAGTATTTTGTCCTGCGTCATTTGGTACCATTTTTATGTGGTATATGTTCACGCTTGGATGAACAGGAAGCATTGTTTGCATGAGTGTCAAAATGGACTTGCGCCAGCCCTATTAAAGATTGACTGTTGGATGTTGAGGAACAATTAACATCATCATCATATCATGATCGTTAAACACTTTGAAGCAGCAAGAAAAAAATTAAAGAGTTTGACAAAGCAAATTGAATTAGAATATTGTTTCTTTATTTATGCTTATTTTACTCCAAATGAACACCATGATCATGTGCTTGTTTGTGTGTCCATTTGTGAAGCATTCGTGTTTGCCTGATATGTCTACTTATAATGAGTACACCATGTGAGAAAAAGACTAAATGTGTGTGTGGCATTTTTTTCATTTCCCTGTGTGTGCGTGTGTGTGTAACTTTATGGGTGTTTTAATATGTGTGTCATGTTTAATTTTGTTTGGGACGGTTTGAGCGTTATTTGTATCTGCAAAGACAGAATTAATTAATTCAAAATGTTTTGTTCAAACATCACATAAGGAGTACGTTGGCCCAAGTTGATTTTTACACTCTCGCAAACAATGCCCCTAGACCGAAAATTCTGTCTCGTTCGTTAGCCTCTTATTTTGGTAGGGTCGGCTCTTCACAGAAACGGGCCTATCACTCTGCTGTGCAAACCGAATACACATTGACTCACACACTAATAACAGTTTCAATATACGGTTGCAAGATTTTCAAACGGAGAATACCTTGAACCCTGAATTACCTGAAAAAGGATCTTTAAACTGATCATTCAGTCAAATTGGTAAGTTCAACCGATTCCTTAAATAGTAGAGCCTATGTCTAATCTATTTAATTTACAAAAAATATATATAAAAGCAGGGGCGGCGCTACAGGGGGGGGGCAGAGGGGGCGACCGCCCCCTATGATTTTTCAAGTAGTGAAAAAAGAAAAAAAAAGAAGAAAAAAGAAGAAAAGGAGGAAGAAAAGGGAAGAAAGAAGAAAGAGGAGTATTAAAAAGAGAGGTCTTAAACATATAACTCTATATTACCCCTGTTATTTAATGGAGAAAAAAATATGACGTCATCTTTAGGTCGTCTTGCCCCTCCTATCAAAATACCCTGGCGCCGCCCCTGTATAAAAATAAAAATATACGGATTTTTCCATCGTCGGCGATCAGTATGTTTGTACAGCAGAGTGATATAGACCCGTTACTACAGTCTGGAAGTGAAGAGCCGACCCTACGAAAACAACAGGCTAACGAACGAGAGACAGAATTTTCTGTCTAACAATGCCCCCTCTTCATCTAAGCGTAAACACATACCACACAAAAATGGTACCAAAGTGATGCGGGATAAGATACTTTTTCAAAATATGTATAATAATATTGTGTTCATGCATAACTGAGTTTTAAATAAAATAGTAATGTTCTAAGTGTAGACTTTTTTTTTTGACTCACGCGGTATAATGCTCGAACTTTATCTACCTTCCATCATTCTTCATCAGTGATCCTATACGATGAAGAACGATGGATAACAGCTATTATCAGATCAGCATTAACTTCAAATGTTTGCAAGCAGTGGCTCAATAGAATTGTTTTTTTTTTAAATAGTGATAACTGTAAATGTTTGAAATAGTGATATACCGGTGGGCGTATCGGCGCCCTGACCAAACAATGAATTTGCCACCCCCCCCCCCCCCCCCGCCCAAACTTAATTAGCTGAGAAATACAAACGATTTTGATTCCAACTTTCAATTCAGAAATTAAGGCACCAGTCACTGAAAATGATTTTTGGTGCGTTTATCCTGGGATTCTTGGCCAAAGTTTGATATATTTATGAATAAGCGATAAGAGAATAGAACGGGGCGGTGCCGTCTAATGGCATGTCTCTGGTCATGCTGGTGTCATACTGGTTAATACATTTTTATTGTACAACGCATAAGCTCCGGTAACAATTGCTCTGTGGTCAATATACCACACTAACAGAATTATTTAACTTCAACTCTAAACCAAACACTATACCAACCCTAACCCTCACCCTATAAAAGCTATATTTCTAAAACCCGATTGCAGCCCGAACCCTCGCAACCCGGACCGCGTATAAACCATCGAACTCTGATATAAACCCCGAAGCAATTATTGTTGCCCGCGCAGAAATAATTATGGGGAATGACTTCTTACCTCATCAAAGTATTCAGCAAACTCATCGTACACACGCTCAACCTCCTGATGGTCTTTCAATGTATGCAATGCCCTTACTTTATTCACTTTCCAATGAATATCCCCTTTCTTAGATCCGGCACAGTTTTTATTAATGTCGGTCATTTCGTCTTCCTGATCGTCAGAGACATTGGATTGAAATAATTAATGCACGTAATGACAAAGACTCCACGTGCACGGATGCTATGCTCTGTAAAACGCAGAAGTGGGTGGTGCTCATGTAGGCCTCAACAAAATGGATTTCTAATGGTTTGGGAGCGATAGCTCACCTTCTAAAGGGCCTCCTCTTTAAACATACTCCCCCCCCCCCCCCCTCCCTCAACTTGAATAACTGATGTGTGATACTGGATATATGAGGTTGTTAAGGGACGTAATATGACATTTGTTATTGATTTTGTCATTAGGGTAATAAATTGGCGAATACAGTCACATGAACATATTGTGAATGTGTATGAACAAGCAAAATTAAAATAAAGGATAACGATAGATATACAAGAACGGTTTATTATTATTATTATTAGTAGTAGTAGTAGTAGTAGTAGTAGTAGTAGTAGTAGTAGTAGTAGTAGTAGTATTAGTATTATTATTATTATTATTATTATTATTATTATTATTATCAATATTCTTATTATTATTATTATTATTATTAATATCATTCTTATTATTATCATTATTATTATTATTATTATCATTATTATTATTATTATCATCATCATTATTATTATCAATTATTATTATTACTACTACTACTACTAGTAGTAGTAGTAGTAGTAGTAGTAGTAGTAGTAGTAGTAGTAGTAGTACTATTATTAGTAGTAGTAATATTCTTACACTTGAATAGATTTCTTAACAGATAAAATTATGTAGTGCTTCTACTGTCGGATTATCGAACATTAAGTGCGGGAAGGAACATATGAATGGATGATTAGTTCACATAGATATGAAGGGGCTTTGCCGTGGAGTATTTTGTATGTGAGAAGATGGACTTTCAAGTCTATTCGTTTTTTGACAGGTAACCAGAGAAAACGAAGGAGGACGGGTGATATGTGTTCTGTCTGTCGGGATTGCTCAGTCATTCTGGCTGCGGTATTTTGGCTGCGTTGTAGTTTTAATATTGCCTTCTGAGTCTGAGCAGAGAGTTACATGAGTCCAGTCGTGAAATGATTTTTTCGTTGCTTTAGTGTCAATTAAGGTACATTCGGATCTGTCCGATTTGGCGGATGGCAGCCATGGAAGATCTGCAAATGTTCTTAACTTGCAATGGGTTTTCATCGTAAGTTGATCGATGCTGCCGGCTCCCAAGTTTCTTGACTTATACATATATGTGTGTGTTGTGTGTGTGTGTGTGTGTGTGTGTGTGTGTGTGTGTGTGTGTGTGTGTATATATATATATATATATATATATATATATATATATATATATATATATATATATATTATGTATATTTACTCCAAATAATATATACTCCAAATAATGAGTAAATATTTCTATTTTCTCCTACATTTCTCTATTCTATTATATTTTTAGAACTATTCCGGAAAAGACAAGTTCTTGTTCTGGATAAAGTCAAGAATTTAGTCATCTCTTAACACAAGTCAGTCTATATTTATATTACCGTAAGAGTCCCTTCTCCCCGAAAGTGCTTATGATACATTTTGCTGTATCATAAGCACGATACCAAGTGCTTATTTTTTTAATGAAAAGGTGTCTAAACTTGTCACACGAGATGCTACCGAAGGGGCTTGCTAAAAAAAAATAATAATGATAAAAAAACGTAATACTATCTTAAAAGGTACCGGTGGTTAAAAAGACTGGCAGTTAAGGCTAAAAATCTTATTGAAAATAGCCGCTATTGTGATGTTTTTTTGTCTTCATTTTAATTTAGAGAAATATCAGAAATTTTACAATGTCCATATTTCCCTCCCTCCTCTCTCTCGTTCTCTCATTCTCTTTCTCTCTGTCGTTCTCTCAATATTCGCCTATCGCGTTTTCTCTCTTTATTCTGTCTCCCGTCTTTCCCTTTCTCTCTCTCTCTCTCTCTTTCTCTCTCCCTCTTTATTTCTCCTTCTATCTCCACTTTCTTCCTCTCTCCCTTTCTGTATCTCCACTGTTAACTGGTTAACATGGTTAAGGAGGAGCTATGACTCCATAGTAGAGCAGCTTTCTTGTATCCGGGAGGACCCGGATTCGAATCCAAGTGGATGCGCCAATGCCCCCTGGTAAAGCATTCATCCTCATTACCAAGTCCATAGGAGAGGAATTAAAGCCTTCGGTCCACTGGTTGTTTTCTTACAAGATAACGCATGCTTTCTTAGCGGTCAGGTAAAAGAAACCATCAAACCAAACCAAACCCAAATATCTCTATTCTTAAGGATCCTGAAAGATTATCTACAAACGTATATCATTTTCTATCATCGCCCTCTCCCTTTGCCTCTCACAAACGCTTATGCAACGTACTCATCCATTATATATACACACGTTTTATTGCGCCTTTTAGAAAAACAACTGATTTGCACTTTCTATGATTTCTCTCAATCAGTGTCATCAGCATGATCAGTGGAGGATACAGGAATCATCTTAGCTTTCTCCGGGGGGGGGGGGGGGGTTGGTTGGTTAACATGGTTAAGGAGGAGCTATTATGACTCCGTAGTAGAGCAGCTATCTTGTATCCGGGAGGACCCGGATTCGAATCCAAGTGGATGCGCCAATGCCCCCTGGTAAAGCATTCATCCTCATTACCAAGTCCATAGGAGAGGAATTAAAGCCTTCGGTCCACTGGTTGTTTTCTTACAAGATAACGCATGCTTTATTAGCGGTCAGGTAAAAGAAACCATCAAACCAAACCAAACCCAAATATCTCTATTCTTAAGGATCCTGAAAGATTATCTACAAACGTATATCATTTTCTATCCTCTCACAAACGCTTATGCAACGTACTCATCCATTATATATACACACGTTTTATTGCGCCTTTTAGAAAAACAACTGATTTGCACTTTCTATGATTTCTCTCAATCAGTGTCATCAGCATGATCAGTGGAGGATACAGGATTCTCCGGGGGGGGGGGGGGGGAGACAAGTCAGAAAAAGATATCTGATAAGCAAACATTCTCCCTTTTTACTCTTAAATTCTTTTAGAAACAAAATATATGTGTATTTTTTCATAAAATATTTTTCATAAAAGAAAAGAAAGATATTACATTTTTCATGTGGTTTTTAGTCCATTATTTTTCCCGGGGGCACACAAATTCTCTCTTTTTTTTTTCTTTTTTTTTTTGTTATTTTTTTTCTTTTGAGCTCTTCTGAGGGATTTTATTGAATTAAAGTAATAAAAAAATATATAAATGCAATGCTTCCACAAGATCAATGCATTTTGAAAAAAATATGACATGTCAGTCACTATCTTTACTTTTTTGACTACGGAATATTTATTTCATTTGCACTTCAAGCAGAACTTTAATAACAAAATGAAATCACTTATCACTATCCTTGTTTGTTTTATGCTACAAATTTCTCTTTAAGGTGATGATTTTTATATCTTTATTATAACTGTAAACTTGGCAAAAATTATCGTTTTCACAATACATCCAACCAATAAAATCTTCGTGTCTATCTTAATGTCTATTCTGAAGATGAATAAATCATTCGAGAAACTCTTTCCAATATACCAGAACTTTGTACACAAAGGCCCGAATTCACAAGAGGTTTGGTTTAAACCATGGTTTAAACCCCCTCCTGGGTTTTTTAAGCGTACGTGCGCTCGGAATCTGATCCAATCATATATTTTCTTTGAGCGCGCGCATGGGCAATGTGCGCTTATTCACGCTTATTTTACACGCTTACGGAGGTTTAAACCTTCCCCATGGTTTAAACCTCCTTTGTGAATTCGGGCCAAAATAAACAATTGTCTCTCGATAGGCATGTTTCACTTTGATTTGACTCGAAAATTTTACGTGTTTAAAGATTGTCTCCAGACCTCAAAACTAAATTTAAAAAATGAAATTTAACATGTTAAAACATATTGAACCTCAACGATAAAATCATTTCATGAAAATCACATTTATGAAAACGCTTGTACTTCAACATAAAATGAATATAACATCAGTTATTACTCTGAACTCAATAATGAATCACCAGTCTTATACAACAATAACAACAACGGCGACAATAACAAACCATAATTCAATTAGGCTAAAGGTCAGGGGCCCGTTGCACAAAACTTGCGTTTGAACGCAACTCAGGAAAATCAAACGCAACTTTATTTTCAGCCAATCAGAAGTGCGCATTAAGGACTTGCGTTTGATTTTCAGGAGTTGCGATTAAACGCAAGTTTTGTGCAACGGGCCCCTGGTCACATTCGTCCGATAACGATAACGATTTTTCATTAAAGTTACACCCTACAAGCTGTCCTATAATGAACTCACACTCAGTATTATAGTAGGGTGTACCTTTAATTGAAAATCTCGTTATTGCTGTCGTTATCGGACAAATGTGACCAGCCCTTTACTCGCTTATAGGATCAGCACAAAGGAACATTAATAGTATTGTGTGCTTTATCTACAAATTACAAATCTATGATGTTCACTCACTACTGTGACAAAATGTGAATTTCACGAGCCATAAGTCTCATTTCAGTGTACTCTTACTACGTATATGTATGATTTATAAAGGTATTTACATACGGGTGGAGTCGAAATCATCATTCAAGTTTTCCCTTAATAGTTTTATCAAGCCATATGCGTATATAATGGGACGTTGACTCGTATACTTTAATTACAAACAAAATACATTGAAATGATATGAATGCATATACACAATGCACAAATCTCATGGTTTCGATAAAATAAGTATGTCTCTTCTAAAAGAAATAATCCACTCACTTGCAAAGCCTTTAACTCACATATTTAATCACTCGTTATCACAAGGTGTTTTCCCTGATCTATTCAAAATAGCTAAAGTAAATCCAATTTTCAAAAAAGACTATCAGCACGAAATAAGTAATTATCGTCCCATTTCCTTACTTCCAAGTATATTCAAAGTCTTAGAAAAAATCGTTTATAATAGGTTACATACATTTATCAATAAACACAATATACTCACTTCAAATCAATATGGTTTCAGGAAAAATTACTCAACTGACCTAGCATTAATTCAAATTTATGACAAAATTACAAGTGCCATAGCTAACAAAGAACATGTTGTTGGTATATTCTGTGACTTAAGTAAAGCATTCAATACGCTCAATCACGCTATCCTACTGTCCAAACTCAGTCATTATGGAATTCGAGGTCAACCACTCTTATGGTTTAAAGATTATTTAACAAACAGAAGACAATATGTAACATTCAATGGATATGATTCTGATCCCCTTTTAGTTCAATGCGGTGTCCCTCAAGGCTCCATCTTAGGCCCAATGCTATTTCTTCTTTATGTCAATGATATTATTAATACATCCTCCGTTCTTTCTTTTGTCTTATTTGCCGACGACACAAATATCTTTTGTTCTCACAAAGACCTTAATTCCTTAACCAATACTTTCAATTATGAAATTAACAAAGTATCAAACTGGTTTAAGTGCAATAAACTTTCTCTTACTATAAAAAAAAGACTCATTTCATGTATTTTAAACATCATTCTCATAATACAGACACACCAATACATATTAAAAATCGATGATATGCCACTAGAAAAGAAAACTAAGTCCAAGTTTTTGGGAGTAATTATAGATGAAACTTTGACTTGGAATGACCATCTTCACCACGTAATAATGTGCATTTCTAAAAGCATTGGGATAATTTCCAAGCTAAAGTTTCTTCTACCCTCTGCAACCTTATTCCTATTATATAATACGCTAGTTCTCCTGTATATAACATATTGTAACATTGTATGGGCTAATTGTGGTTCGACAAAAATCAATTCTATTTTTAAACTACAAAAGAGAGCTATACGTATTTGTACAGGATCGTATTTCTTAACTCACACTGATCCCTTATTCCATAAACTTAAAACGCTAAAAATTTTCTACTTGAATACTATTCCAGTAGCAGTCATTATGTTCAAGTACATTAATAATTAACTTCCACCATACTTTGATAACATGTTTAGGTCTAATAGTTCTGTTCATTCCTACCCTACTCGCATATCTGGAAATTTCCATCTTACAAATCCCAAATCATCGATAACACACAAATCTGTAAGACATTCTGGTCCGGACATTTGGAATAATTTTCCCGATAACATAAAATCTTGTTCTACCATCTACTCCTTAAAAGCTACACTTAAACGAAAGATAATACAATCATTACGTGCCCACGCTTTAAACTAGTATCTACTATTTGCACCCACACCTGCAATTGCACTGCACCCACTTGATCACTCAGTTCTACCAGGAGAGTTATGTCGCCTAATCTTTTTTTTTACTAGGCCGCCATCCATTTCCAGCCTAACCGCTCACGATAGCGGTCTCCTGCGTTCTAAATCACCCCTCTAGTTTATTGAAGAAAAAAATATTTACATAGGTCTGTTATATTCCTTATTCTTGTTTGTATGCTTTGTATTATGTTTATTGTTTATTGTATATTATTATTGTACATGATTTTCAACTTATGTAAATACTTATGTAAAAAATAATTTTGTTGTATTTGTTATTAGAACGCAGAAATAAAAGTAAACAAACAAACAAACAAACAATGACATAGGCTTATACGAGGAGGGGGGGGGGGGGTGCCGCTCCCCGGGAACTGTGAAATTACTCGTTTTCGGGCTATTGCCATCTTATATTCGAGTAGTTTACTGCCTTAGACTGTTCGCGCACGACCGCGATCCGTTGAGAAAATAATACACCCTCAACGCTAAAACTGAGATCAAGGGCGGCGCGCCCGTGGGGGGGGGGGGGGGGGGGGGGGGGGGGGAAAGGGAGACACGGTGCCCCCTACACTTTTTCAAGTACCGAAAGAGTGCCCTTTTTATTTCCGAAAAATGCCCCCTTTCTCTCTGATAAGTGCCCCTTTTTCGTTCTAATAAGTGCCCTTTCCCCTTCTGATAAGTGCCCTTTTTTTCTCCTTCTGAAAATTGCCCCTTTTCAAATGAGATAATTGCCACCTTATCTCTACAAGAAGTGCCCTTTTTGCCTTCTGAAAAGTGCCCCTTTTCAAATCTGATAATTGCCACCCTATCTCTCCAATAAATGTAAGTGCCCGTTTCGCCTTCTGAGTGCCGCTTTTCAAATCTGATAATTGCCACCTGATCTCTCTAATAAGTATCCTTTTCTCCTTCTGATAAGTGCCCTTTTTCGAATCTAAATATTTTCCCCTTTTCCTCTCTAATATATGTCCTTTTCTCCTTTGATAAGTGCATTTCTACTTCTGATAGGTACCCCTTTTCCCTTCTAATGTGTGCCTTTTTCCTCTTCTCATAAGTGCCTCTTTCCACCTCTGATAAATCCCTTTCCTCTTCTTTTATATGCCCCCTTTTACCTATATTTCCGATTTTTTTTTTTTTAAACAAAAAGAGCCATATCTAGCTTCAAAGAATCGGTGCGGCTTTACAGGTACCCATATTACTACAACTGTACAATGTAAGGCACCGGAGCTGGAGTCAAAATTAATGTCCCTGTACCTCGCTCGCTACGCTCGCTCTCTCTTACAGTATGAAATCAAGCAGATCGCATAAAGCATGTTATATATCGGTGTAATACCTAAATAAAACGACAGGGTTAATGTACAAATTAAAAGATCATTCGACATATCCCCAAATGAATTTGCTGTTTTCATTTTCATTACTAGTATTTCGCTGTAAATAATGTACAACTCAAGGACTTCAGCGTTAGAAAAAAAGTCCGAAAATTTTTGCTCGCTCGATTCGCTCGCTCACACATGAATCGTTAGACCATTACACACGACTGCTAATTAGGGAAGCTGAAGTAGTGACCAGAACCACAATAAAAAGGAAGAAGGTGATGCTTGATAATAATTATATTAATTAGACTGTAGGGTAATACCAATGTCACAAAATGGTCACCTTTTCGCTTTATGTTCACCCCTTGTAGGCAGGGGCGGCGCTACAGGGGGGCAGGGGGGGGGCGGCCGCCCCCTATCATTTTTCAAGCGAGCAAAAAAACAACCAAAAAAAAAACAAAAAAAGAGGAAGAAGGGGGAAAAAAGGAGAAAGAGAAGGGGAAATGGAGAAGAGAAGGCTAGGCCATACAATTATTACATAACTGTTATAGTCCTGTTTGTTATTTCAAGACCCTCGACGTGCGACGTTGCTTTACGCGTCATTTTGCTCCCCCCCCCCCCCTATTTAAATACCCTGGCGCCACCCCTGCTTGTAGGTGCCCCTTTTCATCACCCAAACGTGCCCTTATTTGCTAGTGCCCCCCCCCCCCCCACTTTGAAAGACAAAAAAAAAAATTCACCAGCCCTCCAAAAGTCGCTCAGTGGGGGGGGGGGGGGGTCCAGTTCCCCTCCATAATTCTCTGACAAGCAAAAAAAAAAAAAAAGGTTTTCTCCTCGAAAAGGGGGGGGGGGGCACAATCGCATTGTTTTCCCTCAAAAGGGGGGGGGGGCACGGGCCGGGATTGCCCCCCCCCCCCTGGATCCGCCACTGCGTACAGTATGTCCATTGTCTTGCCCATTAGACATGTTAGATGTCACCACAACAGTGCCATTTTCTACTCGATCACTTCGATCAATAGTAAAATTAGTCTCTGCTCAAGATTAGGATTCAGGATTGTCGGGAGGGGGGGGGGGGGGGGGGGGGGTGGGGGGTGGGGGGGGGGGTGGGCGAAAAAGTGTGAATTGTGAACGTCTTCGATTCCTGACAATAGCCCCCTTCCTCAGGGGTGCGGGTCGATTTGTTCCCTAACTGGCACCTATAGTTATGCTATTCCACCGGTACCCTATTGTTCCATCGCAAGTTGTCTCTCTGAAGGGTTACAATGAGTTCGTTCCAGAAGTACTCCTGTCCTCTCTCATCTTCCACCCACCAGAGGTATGTCCTTCGCTCACTCAAGTACAGCCTCACCAGGTAAGGAAGCTCTTTATCCGGGATGTCTTCAAGGAAGACCACTACCACATTCTCAATTCTTTCATCGTTGACATGTTCAAAGGCTATTCGGAATTTGATCATGAACCAGTTGTCCTGGACCGCGGCTCGGCTGATCAGAAGGACTGTCTTGAAGCTTTTCTCCATGACGTGATAGACCGCATCGAAGTAATGCATGCCAAGGATCAAATCACCATCGCCGATTACATTTCTGTTGAAGTTTGGAAGCCTTTCCTCAAGGATTGGTCTAAGGTGTTCTTGCACCCACTGTTCATCGTCCTCGATGAACATGATGTTGAGATCAAATTCAAAGTCGCCATGATCGCGTGCATCTAAAACTTCTTGGTATCCTAGAACAGCAAGCTTCAACAAGTAAAGTTGGTACTTCAATAACCAACGGTGACGGTGCAGGAAGAATATCACAGCGATAACTACGACAGCTACAAACGGCATCGAGGAACAGAGAGCTATGTTTGGACCACAAAACTTACGAGGAACAAATGTCATCAACAGCTGGCCTCGAAGGGGTTCCAGAGTATCGGGTGCTGTTGAACACATTGTATTGATATCATTAAGGACATCTACGGGACCATTTAGCCACGTCATCAACCAAGAAAGCTCACACTTACATACTAAAACAATATATCTTTTCAAATGGAACAAATTTTTGTTCATTTCTGTCTATTTTCATGTTTTAATAAGTTTGGTAAATAACATCGAAATATATGATACTCTGCAATGAAAATTCAGGTAACACGAAACATTGGCCATCAAAGAAGGGCGATAAACCAATCAATTTCTAAAATCTTTGCTTTAGCCCATCATTCTTCATTTCATTTTCTCTCATCACTTTTCTTCATCTCGACTTATGCATCTTTTCTTCCTCACGACACCACCATCTGAAATTCTTTACTTTAACCCCTCATTCTTCATTTCATTTTCTTTCATCACTCTCCTCCACCTCTACTTATGCATTTTTTCTTCCTCTCGACACCACCATACCTCACAGCCTTTTCATCACTGACACTAATAGTTGGAATGGGTCTTTCAAAATTACTTGTCATTGATTATTTATTGATACTCAATAACAGGCAGACAAAATTTTGTACAACCATAATATATAAGAACGAAAAAAAAAAATAACACATAAAACACGTACCGGCACATGTACATTAAAAAAAAGTTATAAAGAAAATTAAAATTAATTCAAGTATTAAAAGAGATGTCATGGAGATAACTTAAGACAATATTGTCCGAAGAAGAGTCGGTGCTTTGAACAATATTGTGCGAAGTTGAGTGGACCTTCGGACAATATTGTCCGGAGTGGAATGGTCCTTCGGTCAATATTGTCCAAATATATGTAAAGTACAGATATTATTGTCCAAGGAGAAGTGGTATTCAGACAATATAGCCAGAACAGGAGCAGTCCTTTGGACAATATTGTCCAAATGGGAGATGTCAAGTATAGACATTATTGTCCGAAGAAGACCATTCCTTCACAGACAATATTGTCCGAATGGGAGATGTTAAGTATAGATATTATTGTCCGAAGAGGAGCAGTCCTTTGGACAATATTGTCCGAATAGGAGATGTCGAGTATAGATATTATTGTCCGAACAGGAGCAGTCCTTTGGACAATATTGTCCGAATGGGAGATGTTAAGTATAGATATTATTGTCCGAAGAGGAGCAGTCCTTTGGACAATATTGTTCGAATAGGAGATGTCGAGTATAGATATTATTGTCCGAACAGGAGCAGTCCTTTGGACAATATTGTCTGAATAGAAGATGTCAAGTACAGATATTATTGTCCGAAGAAGAGCAGTCCTAGGGACAATATTGTCCAAATGGGAGATGTCTAGTATAGATATTATTGTCCGAAGAGGAGTGGTCTTCAGACAATATTGTCCGAATGTGGCATGTCAAGTATAGATATTATTGACCAAACAGGAGCAGTCCTTTGGTCAATATTGTCCGAATGGGAGATGTCAAGTATAGATATTATTGTCCGAACAGGAGCAGTCCTTTGGTCAATATTGTCCGAATGGGAGATGTGAAGCATAGATATTATTGTCCGAACAGGAGCAGTCCTTTGGTCAATATTGTCCGAATAGGAGATGTTAAGTATGGATATTATTGTCCCAACAGGAGCAGTCCTTGGGACAATATTGTCCCAATAGGAGATGTCAAGTATAGATATTATTGTCCAAAGAAGAGTGGTCTACGGACAATATTGTCCGAATGGGAGATGTCAAGTATAGATATTATTGTCCCAACAGGAGCAGTCCTTGGGACAATATTGTCCCAATAGGAGATGTCAAGTATAGATATTATTGTCCGAAGAAGAGTGGTCTACGGACAATATTGTCCGAATAGGAGATGTGAAGTATAGATATTATTGTCCGAACAGGAGCAGTCCTTTGGACAATATTGTCCGAATAGGAGATGTCGAGTATAGATATTATTGTCCGAATAGGAGATGTCGAGTATAGATATTATTGTCCGAAGAGGAGCAGTCCTTGGGACAATATTGTCCGAATAGGAGATGTCAAGTATGGATATTATTGTCCGAATAGGAGATGTTAAGTATAGGTATTATTGTCCGAAGAGGAGTGGTCTTCGGACCAAATTGTCCGAATAGGAGATGTCAGGTATAGATATAATTGTCTGAAGAAGAGCAGTCCTTGAGATAATAGTGTCCAAATAGGAGATGTCAAGTATGGATATTATTGTCCGAAGAAGAGTGGTCTACGGACAATATTGTCCGAATGGAGATGTCAAGTATAGATATTATTGTCCGAAGAGGAGCAGTCCTTTGGTCAATATTGTCCGAATAGGAGATGTGAAGTATAGATATTATTGTCCGAATAGGAGATGTCAAGTATAAATATTATTGTCCGAATAGGATAAGTTAAGTTTAGATATTATTGTCCGAAGAGGAGTGGCCTTTGGACAATATTGTCCGAATAGGAGATGTCAAGTATAGATATTATTGTCCGAAGAGGAGCAGTCCTTTGGACAATATTGTCCGAATGCAAGATGTCAAGTATAGATATTATTGTCCAAATAGGATAAGTTAAGTTTAGATATTATTGTCCGAATAGGATAAGTTAAGTTTAGATATTATTGTCCGAAGAGGAGTGGTCTTTGGACAATATTGTTCGAATAGGAGATGTTAAGTATAGATATTATTGTCCGAAGAGGAGTGGTCTACGGACAATATTGTCCGAATAGGAGATGTGAAGTATAGATATTATTGTCCGAAGAAGAGCAGTCCTTGAGATAATATTGTCCGAATTGGAGATCTGAATAAAAGATGTCAAGTGTACATATTATTGTCCAGATCAGTTTATATATCATGTTTTTTTTTAATGTACAATGTATATGTTATATGTGTTATTTATTTTCTTTCTTATATTATTATGGTTGGACACTATTTTTGTCTGGCTGTTATTGATATTTAGTTTTAATAAATGATCAGTGACAAGTTATTTTAAGCGACCCATTGAAATAATTAGTGTCTATTATGAAAAGGCCGTGAGATATTGTGGTGTTGTGAGGAAGAAAAGATGCCTAAGTAGATGTGGAAAAGCGTGATGAGAGAAAATAAAATGAAGAATGAGGGGTTAAAGCAAAGAGATTTGGATGGTGGTGTCGTGAAGAAGAAAAGATGCATAGGAAAAGGTGGAGAAGAGTGATGATAGAAAATGAAATGAAGAATGAGGGGTTAAAGCAAAGAGAATTTAGATATTGATTGGTTTATCACTATTTCTTGATTGCAAATATACCATGCCATCTGAATTTTCTTTGTAGAGTATCATTGATTCACAGTTATTTACCAATCTCATTAAAATATGAAATATAGACAAAATGAACAAAAATTTGTTCCATTTGAAAAGATATATTGTTCTAAATGGTTCCGTGAAATGTCAATAGATGTCACTGTAGCAACAATAGGTTCAAAAGTACTGCGATTGAACCCTGTGAATCGATTATCTGCTAGAAGTAACGTTATTAAAGATGTGGTATTTGTAAATGCTCGACTGTCCAGATAGTATAAATCATTCATCGTTAGATTACATGTTACTAATCTCCCTAAATCCATAAATGAATTAACAGGAAGTACTTGAATGTTGTTCTCCTCAAGTAACAGAGTATGAAGAGAAATTAGTCCACGAAAGACATTCGATTGTATGATTGAGATCTGACAATTGCTCAGATCTAGAAACTCTAATTTTGATAATCGGCGAAACATTCCAGAAACTAAATTAAAAATACTGTTACTCTCTAAGAAAAGATGTGTAAGATTCTTTAACCCGTCAAATAAAGATAAGTTACCTCCATACTTCCAAATATTATTCAATACGACGTCTGAATTAGTCAGATCTAAGATTTCTAGTGATGGAGTATGACTAAATGTTTTTCCTGGCGACAAACAATCTCCATCTAAATCGATGATAGTAATTTCTCTCAGAGTAAGAGAATCTAAATACAAGTCTGTGAGTACTGTGCCCGAAAGGTTCACATATGCAAGATTAGAAAGCCCCGAGGAGGCATCTATGTACATAATATCTAGAAAATCATTATAGGCTAAGTCTAGAAGGGAGAGATTCGTCAAACCTTGAAAGGCACTTGGTGCCAAATAGTACAACTCATTGTCGCACAAATAAATCTCGCCCACATCTAGTGTACTCCAATTAGCGCTTTTAGGATTAATTTGCCTTATGTGATTCATTTCTAAACGAAGGACTTGAAGTTTATTCATTCCGAAGAAAACTTCTGGTTCCAGTATATGAATGACATCGTTCAGAATGTTGAGTTGCAAAAGAAAATTAAGATCTGAAAACAGCGAACTGTAATTCAAACGGACGGTGTTAAATGCCAAAGTGGATAGCTTATAGTTGTACAAAGGACTGAAGAAGTCTGGGGTAAATATGTCTTGGTTAGTTTGTTGTATGAATAGACCTGTGATTTGCGATCTAGAGATTCCAATCAACATGTCGTTCCATATATCTGATGTAAGAGTTTTCCCACCGAACGACAGAGACTTGACCTCTAGAGACGCGATGGTGTTAGAGTCGATGAGAGTGATAGGATTCCCGATCAAGTTCAGTTCGTTCACAGCGCAATCCAGCTTAAATGTATCACGTGTGAGTTCTCGAAATTTTTTGCCAGGAAGAGAAATCATCTCGAATGTCTCATTGTTCTCTGAAGAACATGCGATATTGATATGGGTAATTTTGTTATAGCCTAGCAACAGTTTACTTACCCGTATGAAGCGCTGTTCATACGTGACATCTTGAGGGAAAGACGGTAGAATACATTGTCTCATCATCAGAAGAGTCAAGCTTTGGCTCCACATGAATATATTTTGGTCAAAACGCTCAAGATTGCGATTGTTCGACAGATCCAGATGCTGCAGAAGTTTTAGTGGACGAAAAGTCTCTAATTCAATATGTCGAATAATATTGTTTGCCAAAGACAAGTGCGTCAGTTGTGGATATCTTAAAAATGAGAAATTGTAAAGCGTCTGGATTGAATTGTAAAATAGGGTGAGGGTCTGAATGTTTGGGGATAAATAACCTGGGACTTTAGTTAGGTTCAGATGATCACAGTGGGCAGATTTTTTCTTTAGATCTTCCAAACACTTGGACACCGACTCCATTGGTGTTGTCGGATCTGATTGCCAATACACAGTGAACGAAGAACCCTGCCACATCGACGTGACCAGCATAAAAAGCACAAAAACGGGTACCATCTTGTAAGAATTTGTCAATAGCCTGTAATGAATACAAACATTATACATGATTATTTATTCTTTTATTCAAGCTTTGGGTACATTCAGTTTGATAAATTCATTGGAATTGCTCCCCACAGTGTGTTATACAAAATAACATCAGACACATTCACTATTTATGAGAATAGAGTGTATCTATGATTAGAATAATTAGAAATATCACACGATACACGCAAAAAAGTATGGATTGAAAACCAAGATGGAATATTACGACACTTATACTCATAACTATGTGCAGATACGTGGAAAGTTGTGGGGCGACTCAGCCATCGTTAAAGTCATTAATGCGTACAGAATTTCTGCTAATAAAAAATAAATGATAAAAGTTACCGTATTCTCGGAATTCAACATTCAACGCCTGGCGATGGAAGTTGCACCTCTTATATAATGAACATCAAGGTTAAAATGAAGCTGAATACTTATAATAATGTAAGCTTATTTCAGTTGCTGTTTCAATACAGATAAATGAGAAAAGACCATCCACGTTCATAAGTCACCAGCCTAGGTTTGAAAAAACACACGATTCACTAGAAATTGAAAGTATTGCATTGGGTGTAGACTTTTTCTTCAAGGAAATTATAGGAAGTGTTTGTTTGTATTAAAACTTTGCTTCCGGCAGGTTTCTGTTTCTCTGTCACCTGATCATTGTGATCAAGAGATCATTAATTTTGTAAGATACGGGAAACCCAAGTTATAGATTTCTCAGCTACCATATTTTGGATCTTGTCAACTTCGTCTTTAAAGACTTGTGTCCAAAACCCACTGAAAATGGATTGGCAATGTGAGTTCGCTTCCGGGGATTTCTAATAAAACTCATCTGCTCATAGTCGGATTCAGGGAGCAAGGATCCCCTCGTGACTCCCCCCCCCCCCCCCCACAACTTCTCAGAGAGAGAGAGAGGGGGGGGGGAGAGAAACAAGCTTCAAAGGTGAAAATTTTGTTTATCAATATCCCGTTTAAAAATGCTGAAATTATAGTGGGGGGAAATATACGTTCAGATTACAAATGCACATCAATAGCTAATCAGACTTGACAAGTACACGCACGGGTTCATGGAGCTCGAAATAGTTCCTTCCCATAATGATACACATGATTATGACAAGCATACGTTATGAAAATGATTTCTACAATAGAACAAGAACTTGTATCATGACACCAATAATTGTTTTAGTAAATTATGCTATTTGGGTAATTTGTTAATGATTCTAACAACAATAATATCTAAAACATTAAGTTACCTAATGATTGGGAGATGAAACAATAATTTTGCCATGCATAGATTCCTACTTAGAGTTTAATTTACTTTTTTTCGTTTTCTTTGAAATTAACTTTTTTGATATGTATAGCCTTATATGACCATTTTTTCTCTCTCTCTTGTCGTTGCTACCATATCATCATGCAGTCTCATGTTCACAGGGCATGCAGAGTGAAATATGTTGTGATACATATGAAAGATTGTAGTATGCATGATTGCGTACACCAAGTCTCATACACACTTACACTCTCATGATGACTTTATGTAACATTTTCCCTTTTAATGCAATGAGTGATGATGATGATTTTTATTCAGCCTTTCGAACAAGCTTTCAAACCGTCGATCACCTGGGAAATTCGGACCCAGATGATTACGATGAGCGTATTGTGAACGCTTTGAATGCAAACTCACATAGTTTTGACTACACAACTAATGATGATACAACATTAGCATATACAAAAGATTCAAAATATTATACAGAGAATATGTTCTTTGAAAAGATCCGAAACAAATTATTGTGTGAATTATGCATATTCCACTTGAATATACGTAGTATGAATAAAAACTTCGAAAGACTGAATATTTCTTTGCAACAAATCCAATATGAATGTTCTGTAATAGGAATAACTGAAACTTGGTTTTGCGATTCTCCGCTCTCATTATATTCTTTACCCGGATATAACAGTAGAAAGTAAAAGAGAGGTGGTGGATTAGCGTTGTATATTTCAAATAACTTCGAATATGAAATAAAACATGAACTGAATATTATGAATGATATACTAGAAACGTTATTTGTAGAAATCAATATTCCTGATAAAAAGAATATCATTATTGGTGTAGCATACACCAATCTAATTCTGCTGATTTTCTCACTGAAATGCAAACTATATTGTCTAACCGTATATTTGTTTCTAAGTCATGCATTTTAATGGGCGAATTCAACGCTGATCTTTTGCAGTATGATTCTTGTGCGTTTGTTATGGACTTTTTGAATACTATGAACTCGTTTTCGTTAATACCACTTGTAACAAAACCAACAAGAACCCCTGAACATTCCAAAACGTTAATAGATAACATTTTTTGCAAAATGCATCTCCCTCCAGAAGCGGGAATTATTCTTACAGACTTTTCTGACCACTTTTCAGTATTTGCTCTAATTTCCATGTCAAATAAAGATTTATCTAATTCACATAATGGGGCTTGCTCTCGTAAAATCACCCCAGAAAACATGAACCGATTTAAAAATAATTTAGCAACTGTTGACTGGTCGGAAGTCTTAAACGAAGAGGATGTAAAATTCGACATGTAAAAAAAGAATATTATTGTACCCAATATACTACTTGTCATTCAGACATAAAAGGAACATGAAAGATTATAAAGAATGTTCTTAATACCTCCTCGAATTCAAGGAATATCTCAAAAGTCAAGTATTGTGGGACCATTATAGAAGATAAGAAATGCATTGCTGAAACTTAAGGGAAACAGATAGTTTTGGGAAGCCCTCAAAATTTTTTCGTGAGATTTCGTTGATTTTACTTAATAAACAGCAGGGTACTAACATAACTAAGATGCTGTGAAGTTTTTTCCTCCTCAAGTGAAATATTTATCGAATGAGAGGTGAAAAGTAATAAAAATCCCTGGCCAAAAAAAGAGGGAATGTAAATTCAAACAACGGCCACACACACACTACTTACATGAGGATTGCTGTGTGTGTAGAATACGCTACACATAATGCGAAGCGCTGGGTTTATTGTGCGGGGAACTTTCGGGTGGATATGGTCTTAGCGTGAGGCAGTGAAAAGCCGTTACCAAGCGTTTCTTATAGATATTTACACTAAAATTTGTTCGAAATAGTGAATGGAATGTTAAATAATCTCGTACATATGTCTTATGATAAAAAGAGAATAGTATGTGACTATTTCAGATAAGTTTCTTGCCAGTATGATTTTTGCTACCGAGACTGTCTATGAGCTTTAAAAAATAAGAAAAGCCCTGGGTTTGATAATATAACAAATTAACTGCTCAAAAATATTATCAATGAAATCATTGTTCCTTTAACCCATATTTTTAACATGTCAATCTTTATGGTGTTGTTCCAGAAAAAATGAAGATAGTCAAAGTGATACCGATCTATAAAAAAGGAGATACACAATAATAATGTAGTATTATAGACCCATTTCCCTTCTAACAACATTTTCAAAAATTCTAGAAAGACTCCTATATAATCGGACAATAGATTTTTTTACGCGGTGCCAAATTTTATCTGACTGTCAATTTGGATTTCGAGAAAAACATACCACTTCACATGCTATTCTTCATTTTATCAATAAGACTGCGTCTGCTATTAATTGTCATACAGTTGGTTTATTTTTGGACTTCTCCAAGGCCTTCGACACAATAAATCATGATATTCTATTTCATAAATTATTTCATTATGGTGTTAGGGGAAAGGCCTTGGAGTGGTTCAAAAGTTATCTCACAAATAGAACACAATTTATTTCACTTAAATGGAGTAGAGTAAAAAAAAAAAAACAACCAGTTACTAATTGCGGAATTCCTCAAGGGAGCATTCTTGGCCCCCTAATTTTTATCATATATGTAAATGATTTTTAATATTCATCTCGCTTATTATATCATTATTTTTATCATATATGTAAATGATTTTCAATATTCATCTCGCTTATTGTCATTTATACTATACGCAGATGATTCAAGTGTATTTTTTTCTCACAAGAACCCTCAAACCCTTCTTGAGTTTGTTAACTCTGAGCTGCAATGTATTTGAGAATGGATATTTGCTAACAGGCTTTCACTGAACTTAAACAAAACTAATTCATGCTATTTAGCAAATCTATTTCAACTCTACCTGGTAATATTTCATTGAATAATGTTCATATAAGTAGAGTTCAATCAACTGAATTCCTAGGACTTTTTATTGATGAAAAAATGACCTTGAAAATACATACAAATCATATATGCTCGATATTATCTAGAAATACTGGTATAATGTACAAACTGATGTCTATGTTTCCATCCCAAATTATGTATATGTTATATTCAACTTTATTGCTACCGTATATAAATTATGGTATTCTTGCCTGGGGTAATTCGACGAAACTCCAACTGGATAAAATTTTGGTAATACAAAAAAGAGCAATACGTATCATTTTTAACGCGCATACACGGGCTCACACCGGCCCTCTCCTATCTTCTTTGAAAGACGTATTCTGAAAGTTCACGATATTTTTAGTCTACAGCTGGGTTCCCTAATATTTCAACTGAACAATAACGATTTACCTCAGGCACTCAGTTATATGTTTACAAAAAATAACCAACTGCATAACTATCCTACACGTCAAGCATTTTCATACCATCTTCCAAAAACCAGAACACTATTTGCCTACAATACAGTTGTCTATTCCGTTCCCAAATACTGGAACTCTCTAAATTCCGAAATAAAAAGATCGGTAAGTACATTTGTATTTAAAAGAAAGTTAAAGATGTTTCTTTTGAAACCATATTGTAATTTGTAATACTTCTTGGTAATACTCTTGTATTCATCCGATATGCATTCGATACATTTATGATATCTTTATTTAACGTGCATGTGTACACTCTTTCCTACCTTTCCTCTAAAACAATAAACATGATGTGATTTGTCAGGTGCCAGTTTTTTTGGGGTTTTTTTTTGTTGTTTTGTTTGTTTTGTTTTGTTTTTTTCTTCTAAAATCTATTATCATGTAGCAGTTTCTAAAGAATTTCATTTGCGTCCTTGGTTTTGAGTACAAAGCATTCGGTCCAAAAATGATAACAGGTGCTTTGTATTGATTATGCACAGAATACATATCTGTATGCGGGCGAGAATGGTACGCAAATACTATTTGATTATGTAATGCGTATGCGATATGAGTTAGCTTGTGATAACTGGAATATTTGGAAAATAAATTATAGACATCTGTATATCGTTGAGGGCTGGTTTATATAGATTCTTTGCTTCGAAATATTTTTTCAGCCCGGATTTATAAGTATTTTCCAAGTACACTCGGTATCATACGCTGAGGTAAGAATTCGGTTGGATGCCGACAATTTTTTTTTTTTTTTGGTTTTGTTCTGTTTTGTTTTGTTTGTGTTTTGATTAAGTTTGTGTAGCAGGCCAATCGTTTTGTGATTTGGAACAGGAATTCGTACATGCATAGATGTATGCATTATGCGAATATGATTGTTCTGTCCTCCTCATCACAAAGAAACTGTATGTTCCCTATGTTCCAGTCTGCGACATTGCGTGGCTGTTAGTTGAATCATAAGCATAGTATTTTGTTTGGACGAAGCTCTTACCAGCGAGGAGAAATGCGTTTAATGTAGATGTAATTTCGAGATAGGGAGAGAGAGGAAGAATATAGAACCACTGCGTCATGGCATCAATTGATGAAGCAGATTTCGCATTTTCGCCCCACCTTCACCTATCTCATGGACCCGCATAATATCTTTTCGCTACACGATACTTAAAGTGATTTGGTAACTTTGTAGAGGCTTGATAAAATCTGAGCTGCCTAGCCTTACATGCTATCAGTGTATGTAATATGGTGTAAAAATGAAGCCCAGGGGAAAAAAAGCACTTCAAAATCATCATGTGCTTCACAAAAGTAAACATATGCAAATGACCGGAAATGCCAGACTCATTTCCCCCCAATAGTCTCAGTGTTAGACTAAAGCATATGGCCATACGCTTTCGTAAATGGGAGTATTCACTCACGGATATCTTAATAATAGCATTATATATTTGAAAACCTTTCTATGCCTGGCTATTTATTTATCCTTCTGAACATCATTATACAAGACAGATATCAAAATTCAACAATTTATTAAATCAAGCCTCCACAAAGTTACCGAATCTCTTTAAGGTGTAAATAATAATGTATGCATTGACCCAGTTCACCATTTTCTTTCACATAGGTACATCGACCACTCTGACCAAACATCATGGCGACCAATTTCTCGTCGGAAAGCAATAATGAGATGAGGACAAGAAAAGGGCATGACATGACATGGTCATGTGACAAGCATTGTGAACCAATCAAATTTCAATGTAAGAAGCACAAAATTCCTGTTTGTCATGCATGTGCATTCAAAGACCACCAGAAACCATGTCAGCTAGACGACATTAAGGATGCCATCCTGGACACGAGAAGACTTGTAGACTCTACACAGACAGAAATAGAGGATGCGAAGACACGCTTAGAGAAAGTCGACACCGAAATAAAACATTGTAAAACTGTTATACAGGCAACAGGAATAAAGACTTTGAAAGACGCAGAGCAGGAGGAAATTCGTGTTATCAACGAAGATGCGGATGAGGAAATACGAATCATCAATGAGAAAAGAGACAAACAAATCAAAGCATGTTATATAATTGAAGAATCTTCTGGAAGGAAGTTATTTTCCAGTTTTCTTTATGTATTTATGAACATAGAAATTTCTAGAAGAGAAATCATTATTCAGATGTAAAAGTCAGTGTACTCTGTAACAGTGAAAGAATCATTAATTACAGATTAAATAATGCATATCCAGTAGAGGACGATCATTCTAGATCATTACATTATGTCTGATGTACTGTATGCTAGTAACAATGCAATTACATGCTAGAACATGTTGTTTACCTGACCTTTGCATGAACTTCTTAGTAAGAGTGAAACATTGCAATGAGTCTATAAATAGATCATTGGAATCCCCTTCTTTTGTTTGTTACAACTAGAAGTATGTGGAACTAACAAGAAAGTTCCAAACCTTCATGAATGTTGTAGTAGAAGGTAGAAAATTCTATTTAAGGTTGAGATTGTACATAAGCTGGGAGCTTCCACAGAAATTTCAGAATTTAATACCTGACTACATCGTGGAGCATATATTGCGTAAATTCTCAGTTATCACCATATGATATTGATGATATTGATATCAACCTGTGGAGATTGTCTTGGACCTTATCTTGGACTTAATCTTGGACATCATTCTTGACATCGTATTGAACATCGTGTTCAACATCGTGTTCGACATCATTATCGACATCGTGATTGACATCATTATCGACATCGTGATTGACATCATTATCGACATCGTCATCGACATCGATGACTTCCTGAAGTAACTTGGACATTCTTCGGCTAGATCTTCTGGAATCTTCTTTTACAAGTTGGACACCATACCATTTGGATTTATATATTTGGATATATTTGGATTTATTGTGGATTAGCAGCCTACTTACTCTACACTTCAAGAACATTCTGGACTCATACCTTGCATTCATATTCTGTGGATTACAAGTTTTCCAGCTGAGAAATTGTACGTCTTTGCTAATGTAATGTAGTTATAATTTAAACTTGTAATTCTTTTTTATCATGTCATATTGAATGCTTGTAAAAATTAAAGAGAAATTACATATCATCTAAAGTTAATATCTTTTGTTCGGTTCTTTTGAGGATTTTGGATCGTAACAAGCAGCCACACAAAAATGTTAAAGATACTCAGCAGAAATTGATATCAGAATATAACGAAACAGATCAGCTGCTCAGGGAAACGACAGAAGATCTTGACAATAAGATTCAGCATACAATCGCTACAGTGAGAAGTATTGATCAGAAAATGAAACAAATCAAACAAAGTGACAAAGAATTGATAACTGGCACTCCTCAGGCAATAGCCTCACTTCATGAGACCTTGAGTACGAACATTGCTCTATTGATAATTGACTGTCTCAAAAAGATAATGGGAGATAATGAAGTTGACGAGGGTACAGTGCATGGCAAGCACTACTTGAAAATTGATGGTGACATTGGGAAATGGGAGCTGTTCAAAGGGATTCAGATTCAACCGATCGTTAACTACCCAGATGTACTGGGTTTAATCAGCGATGATGAAGTATGTGTGGCTGACAGGAAGAATAATGATTTGTACGTTAGGAATATAGGTAATGGATACACAGAGAAGGTCACTGAAGGATATAATAATCCTGCAATAACGTCATGCGTTGCCGTACACCGTGTAGACCGTACCTTGATAGCATGTGGCAAGAAGAGAAATGATTTGGATCCCGACAAGAACAACATGTATGGAAGGTGATTTGGAACATTACGTTACCTAAGGCTGGAAGATTTTTTAATCCTTCTTTCCCACAAGCCCGTGATCTCAATGTTTACGTTGATGTTGACAATGATGGCGTGGTTGGGCGATCTGATATCTATGTCATTAACCCTGCTGATGGTAAGATAGTAAAAACTGTCATTTTACAAGGCGGTATGGTGGAAGGAGAGATACATTCCTTGCCATCGGGAAATGTTGTAGTGGACAGACCTAATAGCAGATCCATTGTCATCTCTAGATCAGGGGAAACGATCACTGCAGAACAAGATCGCTCTCGTGTTATTAACCATCGGTACATGACTTCTTCTGGTAGCAGGATTGTGGTCCGCAAGAAGAGTTATAGTGACACATTTCAAATTGCACCGCACTGGTGTGTGGCCGTGTACAATAATTTGTATTTCCAGTGCCCTTCGGGGTCCCGCAAGGGTCTCGGTTGGGCCCTCTGTTATTTACTCTGTATACAGGTAATCTCATTATAAAGGTCCACAATATGTTTCCTGGAATATCATGCCACTGCTTCGCCGATGACACACAGATTTACTTGTCATTTAGGCCCGATGTATTTGCTCAAGAGCAAAGCGTCTCGCTCATAGAAGCATGTGTCAGTTATAAACGTAAATGGATGCTGCAAAACAAACTCATGCTAAACGACAGTAAAATTGAATTGTTGCTCATTGGCACATCTAAACAGATATCCAAACTTAATTTCGATGGGATATCTATTGGCAGTTCTGTCATAAAACCATCTATGAATGCTAGAAATCTGGGAGTGCATTTTGACAGTCATTTGAATATGGAAGCACACATTACCAATGTATGTAAATCATCATACTACATGTTATATAATCTCAGACATATTAGAAAATATTTTGATCAGGATAGTATGAAAACAATTGCTCATGCATGCATCACTAGCAAGTTAGATTATTGTAATGGGTTATTGTATGGACTCCCTGACTCTCAAATAGCACGACTGCAGCGGGTCCAAAACCTCTGTGCAAGACTGATTTGTGGATGCTCCAAATTCTCAAGGATCACCCCTGTTTTGAGAGATCTGCACTGGCTACCAGTGCGACAGAGAATATCTTTTAAAATCCTGTTGATTGTCTATAAAGCTTTAATTGGTCAAGCCCCTAAATATATTGTGGAACTGTTACAACTCAAAGCTCGCAAACATACCCACAACCTGCGCAGTTCTCAAGATACTTTATTACTGCAAACCCCATCATATAAAACAAAAATAACCTTAGGAGATCGAGCATTTGTCTGCGCAGCCCCCAAACTGTGGAATAACTTACCGTTAGAAATCAGGAAATCACCAACTGTAAATACTTTTAAATCAAAACTAAAAGCATATCTTTTCATTTAAGTACTCACCATAGTTATAAGCATATCAGGAGCTCTTGCAGCGCAGTAGAATATATATACATAGTTTCTGCGCTTTATAAATCATTATTATTATTATTATAAATCAAAGACTGTTCTATAGCTCTTCTCTATCATGTCTATCCATACTGTATTCTCCATAGTTGGTTTAAGTTAGATATTTCGTTTTATTTAATTTTGATGACTTAGCTATTCATTTTTTTTCTTTTTTCGTTTTCTTTGCCTATTATTGTTAATGATTTCATATTTTTGAATGGTACAAACAGAAAAATCAAATAAACCTTTCTTTTTTTCGCGCAGCACGTAATAAAAACACAAGGTAAATATTTTATAATAGTCTTTTCAAGTATCATGTACATTTAGGCCTTCGTGCGGATGCGGGCATGGTTATTTTCTCGTTTTATTAAGGAAGCTCTTTATACCTTTATTTGTAAATGATCCATCTAATTGCAAGAACGGGATGTAAGAATGACAAGAACGAGACATTTCTTAATAAGCAATCCTAACTATAATGTACATCTTTTACGCTCATTAATATTAATGTGTACATGTATATGTATGTAAATATAGATGAGTAAAATATCTCATTTTTATACTAAATGTAATCTACATATTTGGCAAAATACGTTGGCATATAATATGTAAAGCATGTAGAGATATCATTTCATATTGACCATAACATACATGTACATGACATAAATCCAGATTTAGCAGTAGTAGTAGTAATACTAGTAGTCATATATTCTCGTCTTTCCCAGTTAGAATCTTGAACAGACATTTAGTAGTTTTTTCAGTCTCAACAACGTCTTTGATTAGGCAACTAGATATTGGCGCTTTATAAATACCCTGATTGGATCGGATTAGTAGAAGTAGTAGTAGTAGTAGTAGTAGTAGTAGTAGTAGTAGTAGTAGTAGTAGTAGTAATAGTAGTAGAAGAAGAAGAAGAAGAAGAAGAAGAAGAAGAAGAAGAAGAAGAAGAAGAAGAAGAAGAAGAAGAAGAAGAAGAAGTAGTAGTAGTAGTAGTAGAAGTAGTTGTTGTTGTTGTTGTTGTAGTAGTCGGTTTCAGATATTAGGGCTCTTGTTGTGGGATATGAAAAGAAGTCTTGCCAACTTGATCCAATGCCACTGCACCTTGTTGTGAGCTGTCTGGAACCACTTTTTCCAGTCTTGACGGATGTCATCAACCTGTCCCTCGAGTCTGGAGTTTTCATCAGAGACTGGAAGGAGACCTTCACTACGCCACTGTTAAATAGATAAAATGGAGTGTGACTTCAAGAAGTACCGCCCATTCAGCATTCTGAGCTTTATATCCAAACTGGTAGAGAGTGCTGTTTGCGACCAGCTTCACATTCACATGGGAGACTAAACCCTCTTTCCTCTCTTCCAGTCAGCGTACAGAAAGAATCACAGCACTGAAATTGCTTTGTTGAAAATCAAGAATGACATTCTTCTCAATATGAACTCACAACAGGTTACTTTTTTGTGTTGTTGGACCTGAGCTCCGCCTACGACACCGTCGATCATGCAGCCCTCCAGAGGTGGCGCACCCGGGGGGGGGGCAGGGGGCACGGTGCCCCCCACTTTTTCAAGTACCCCAAAAGTGCCCCTTTTTATCTATGAAAAGTGCCCCTTTTTCTTCCTATAGTGCCCCTTTTTTCTTCCGAATAAGTGCCCTTTTCACCTTCTGATAAGTGGCCCTTTTAACCTCATACATGAGTGCCCCTTTTGAAATCCGATAAACGCCCCTGTTTTCGTCTGATTTGTGCCCATTTTCCGTTCTAACAGTGCAATTTTCCCTTCTGATAAATGCCCTTTTTCACCCTAATAAGTTCACCTTTTTAAGTGCCCCCTTTTACTTCTGATCAGTGCCCCTTTTTCTTCCTAATGGTATAATTTTCCCCTTTGATAAGTGCCCCTTCTGTCTTTTGACACCGAGTGCCCCTTTTTACCTATATATCCCGATGTCGCTTACAAACTGTGCCCTAAAGTCCACAAAAGAGCCATATATCTAGCTCCAAATAATCAGAGAAGCTTCATATTAATACATGTAATAGATTCCCCAACTGATAATCAGTACAAAGTGAGGCAGTGGAGTAGGTGGCAAGAAGGGCACTATGTCCTAGATTATACAATATTAATCATTGCCCCTTAATCATAAAAGGAATGAGGAAAAAAAAAAAAGAATTTCTAAAATGTTTCCAAAGCTCGCTCGCTACGCTCGCTCACATTTACTATTTAATCTTCTTATCATATTAGGGAAATCGCTTTGTATAATTAAGGCACGTCTTAAAACATTACTTTTTAGAAATAACTTCTAGTGTTAACTGGTAACTAGATGAAGTACATGTATCTTGAGCATACCTCACTCATCTCAAGCTTCTCTATGCACTTTTCCTTTTTCCTCTTTCTCACAGCGCATAGGGACATATTGTAATATGCGCTATATAAATATGGTATATTATTATTATTATTATTATTATTATTATTATTATTATTATTATTATTATCATCAAAAGAGAAGTGTTTCCCTCGCTCGCCAAAAAGAAATTAATAAATTGAACAGCTGTGCCCGCCCCGCCCCGCAGCAAGAATACCCATTTTTTCCTATCAATTATTATCAAAAGAGAAGTGTTTATTATTTTTATCCCTCGCTACGCTCGCTAGCAAAAATGAAATTAACATTCCCTTTTATACGATTGTGCCCGCCCCGCTTCCTAGCAAGAAGATCCCGTTTATGTTTCCAATCATTGTAAAAAAAAAAAATTATTTTTTTTTTTAGCTCGCTCACCTATATAAAATTAACATTCCCTTACTGAATACGATTGTGCCCGCCCCACTTCGTAGCAAGAAGATCCCGTTTATGCTACACAATTACTATAATAAAAACAGTTTAAACAAAATTTACATTCCCTTAAATAAGATTGTGCCAGCCCCGCTTCGAAGCAAGAAGATCCCGTTTATGCTACCAATTATTATAAAAAGATTTTTTTTTAGCTAGCTCGCTACGCTCGCTCACCAAAATAAAATTAACATTTCTTTACTGAATACGATTGTGCCCGCCCCGCTTCGCAGCAAGAAGATCCCGTTTATGCTATAAATTATTATCAAAATAGAAGTGTCAATTTTTTTCGCTCGCTCTCTATGCTCACTCGCCCAGTCAAAAATTAACATTCCCTTAAATACTATTGAGCCCGCCCCGCCCAGCAGCCACAACACTTCTTTTTTGCTGCCAATTGTTATTAAAATAGAACATTAAAAGGACGCTCGCTCGCGAATATGGAATAAACACTCATTTGATTGATAAGTGATGGTAGGCGGGAAGATGCTATTCAACATATTCAATATGAAATGATAAGCATAAAAATTTTCGCTCGCTCGTAACGCTCGCTCGCCGAAATGGAATAAGCGTTGCTTTAATTAGAAATCGGCAAGAAAAAAGATTCTTCGAATTAGATTTGCTAAATGAAGATAGACTCACGGTTGACACTGGTGGAGAAAACAAATTCTATTACTAGCTTCTGCACCTGCCCCCCCCCCCCCAGGTTTATCGGTAACTCAGGCTTGTCGGTAAATTAGTGGTCTCGACACCCCCTCCCCCTCACTCAGAAAGGCCTAGCAACGCCCCTGGGTCTGTCCAGTCTTTCATGATGAGATTGTAATTTTCACCCCACCAGGATTGCTTTTTCCTCTTCATAAGAATCCGATGTCACCTGCGGATCCAGGATTTTTCAAAAGGGGGGCTGAAGTCTCGATATGAAAGAGTGATTACCAAAAAAAAAAAAAAAAAAAAAAAAGGAAAAAGAAAAAGGAGAAGGAGAAGGAAAAAAGGCCTCTGCCACCAAAATAGGGGTCGAAGTCCTAGATGTCTATCAAGGATAATTTAAAACAAAAAGCTCCGCCAAAAGGGCCCCCCTGGATCCACCACTGGATGTCACAGCCAGCTATATATTACTCGCTCGGAAAATGAATATACAGACCATCACAGACCCTCACATTCCACTGCACACTGTCATGTAAAGAGAAAAACAAATAGGATTCCTGAAAATGGATTCAAAATGTAGGGGTATATAAAATCTAAAACTTATGTATTTACTTTAACGTTTCAATTTATGCGTTCTCCATTTCCCTAGAAAGTGCCTTTTCTATTAATGCCCCCTTGTGCGTGCTCCCTTTCCCACAGAAGTTCTTTTTTCTGCTGGTGCCTACCTTATCCCCCCCTCCCCCCCCCCCCCCCCTCTCAACACGAGACGCTTTGCCGCCCTGGTCTGTGACCAATATTGATTAGTTGCCAACTCGTGTTTTTAAGTATGCTACACTCATAAAAGCAGGGGCCGCGGAGAGTTTTTGAAAGTGAGGGGGGGGGGGGGGCTGATCTGATTTCACTCATCAATGAAAATTTTCTAACCTTTTTTCCGAGATTTTATAAACGTGTCTACTCCAAAAAAGTGGGCCGCGGAACCGGCCCAGGTTTAGTTGCCAGCTAACCTTAACGAATACAATTGATATATGTATGTATGTATGTATGTATGTATATGATCTTTGTGTGACTTTCAAAAATAAATTTCAAAAGTACTTTGACTTTTTAAGGCCATTCTTAACGATATGTTTTAGAAAGAACAACACCATACATGAATATCCAACGAGACAAGGCAATGCTTACTACCTCCCTCTTACAAGATCACTTTTTGCACAAAGCACCTTTGTTTTTTCAGGTTCCATGTATTGGAACTCTTTAGATAAAGAAATTGAAGTATCCCCTAGTCTTAACATTTTTAAACGTAAACTTAAAAAATATCTGCTCAGCCTATACCCCCTTCAAACAGGTCAAGCCAAAAAAAAAACCAAAAAAAAGAACATTCACCCTTTTCATGTTTTCCTGTGAACACGTGCCTAAGGACCTTGTTTTTGCTCCTGCTCCCAGCCTCTTTTCCTTTCCATTTCCCGTCTATTCACTCTTCCTCTTTGTTTTCCTATAAACTTATGTTGGCATACCGTGATTTTTTTCTGTAATTTTCGCCACTATTTATCCAAATTATTATAAATTTGTTTGACCAAAACCCTTTTTGGTACTTAAGTCTTTGGGGCATGCATCATACAAGCATTGCTTTCTTCTCAGCATGCCCCCTCCGTTTCATTTTATATGTTAGGTCAATAATGATCCGTTTGTGTAAATTATTTTTTGTACTCTTCTTAGTACCCTTTATTTTTGTATGTTAGTTTGATATACTAAAGTTATTACATTGCTTTATGTTTAATCATTTGATCGATATATATCGTGTATAATTATTTTGAAACAGAAAATAAATCAAAATCAAATCAAATCTTCTTTTAGATGACAATCCATAAAGAACAAAGAACTATGTATGGGATATTTTTTAATACTGGTCACGTATTTTTTTTTTTTTTTTAATCTCCTAGTCTCATTAGTTCATGGATGTTATCCACACTCCACATTAGGCTTTGCATTACATAATATACTCAGTTGGTTATTTTTGAAAGTTATTGTTGTTGCTTTTTTTAGTTTTTTTTTTAAATCATGTATTTATGTATTTTCTTATAAAACTTGTTATCATTTTATGCTCAATGCAAAAATTTTGGTATCACCAATTTTTTTTAATTTTTTATTTATTTTTTTTTTTTTGGGGGGGGGGGCAAAAATCTCCTGTATCAAGATTTGAATCAAGTAAATATAAATTCTGGTAGAAAGACAACACCACTTTTTGTATAAGCTTTTACTTTTTAGTAACAGCTATATACAGTATTCACATTCACAGCCGACTAGCAGATTCTACTAGCCGAGGGTGTTTGTTAATCTGATTGCTATATATTTTCTATTGGTTGGTTAGTTACATTTCTTTTTTTAGTTGAAAGACGTCATCTTCATTAACATTCAGTTTCCATGGCAACATATTCTTCTTTTTTTAATAAATCAAATTTAAGTCTATTCCAAACTAAAGTTTTGAATATAATCAAATAGGCGAATTGTTATTAGATGTTTACCAATATTTCATTTTGAAAAGAACTATATAGTTCTGTATTTTATTAGAAATACAATGAATATATTTGTTACCATGGTAACGGCCTAACATGTAGTGGTCACATCCATCACCCCTTTACAAATTATGATAACTGAGTGTCCTGTAAAAGAGAAGATAATCATGTACAATATTAATATTTACTTCTTTTTTCGGTAGCATCAAGGGATTTTTTTTTGGCTCAAATATCAGTCTTTTCTTACTGTTTCCATGGAAATAGCCATTTTCAAATATCATGGACCCTTTTTATGACTCTCATTTGGGTTTTAATCAATTGAGAAACTTTTGATACATCATTTTTTAATGTTACAATAAGTTTTTGTACTTTCTAAATCATGAATACATGACATTTTCTGAAATTCTACTGTTCTTGATCCGTTGCCATGGTAATAACCCTTGTGGTCACGCCCACCTCTTAATTTAGGGCAAAGAAGCATATTTTGATAGTAAATGGTCTCATCTAACATAAAAACTTAATTCAAGATTCTTTTTAAGAGGGTGGGGACATTTCAGTTTGTGGCCCATGGACTATACTGGTAATACATGGGATAACTGCCTTATCATGTACACTCAAGAAGTCTAGATGTACATTTAAATAGTGTTTTTTTCATTCAAAATGCGCATCGAGTAAAAATACATCATTCCATTTGGGATAACATAAAATGAGTTATCTATCACCTTATCGGATAATTTCTTTTCTGTGTGTGACATGACAATATTCAATATATCTTTAATCAAGAAAAATCGTTTAAATTGACAAATTTACGTTGGGTAAAAAAACATTGAAATATCGGTAGTTTTCACAACCTATTATTTTGAGTAAATCACAGTTTTATGTTTCATTACGCCATACATGTGTGTGTAATATCGAACTTTCAAATGTATATTAATCGAGTTTATAACTTCAAAGTCTAAATGAAACTGATATCACTTGAAAGGTCTTTATCAGGTATTACATATTAGGCCAAAAAAATAAAAATCGTGATTTTTGACATTCTTTCAAATTTTGAGCCCAAAATTGGCATTTTTAGGCAAAAATGCGCGTGGCATCCGCCCGTACCTTACTCCTAAGTATTTTTGCAAGAGTTTAAGCATGGATGCCAAGCATTACCCCAAAATGCCGTCCAAAGTAAAAAAAAAAAAAAAATCATCTTGGCTGGTCTACTATTTCATCATATTTTTGGTTAGTAGGTCCATTGTTTCTGATCAGAAGGGGACAAATGTCGGACCATTCACACCTCTGCCCCTCACCGAACTCTTAGTTTATTGGAATTGAATCAGGCTACATCACCTGTAATATATCGTGATATATCCATGTGAATATTCAGAACATAAAAAAAAGACCACTGAGGAACAATTCAAATTTGGTCTCAGCATCATGGAGGATGAAGCACAGTGGGTCCAGGAACATCTTAGACCAATACTGAAGAAAGGATTCCAAATTTCATCAGAAACGTGTTTGGGGATGGCGACCTTATCAGACCTCAGGGGGGCGATGGGGGCGGTCGCCCCCCCCCCCCAAACGCCAACAGAAAAAAAAAGCGAGAGCGAAAAAGGGGGGGGGGGGAGTGGGAGAAAAAAGACCTAAAAAGTTGCTAGAGACGTTAACTATCTTTCAAAATTAGCTAAAACGGAAAAGTTTTCGCTCTTCTCGCGGGAAGGGGAAACCCCTTTATCTTTCTCTCAAATTTGCCAGATTGTCAAAGCTTTAGCGCTTCACGTGGGAAGGGGGAAACTCCCCCTCTCTGCACGCCCACCGCTGTTACATACAGTGCAGCAATCCGTCTTAATAAGTGAAAAGCAGTTAGGGCATCGAACTAACCTTTCGCCAGAAAAAAAAAAGATGCTACACGTGCCGTTATCTCTCTCTCAAATTTGCCAGAACGTCAAAGCTTTCGCGCTTCGCGCGGGAAGGTAGAAACCCCCCCTCGATCCCTGCGCCCACCCCAGTTACATACAATGCAGTATTGCGCCCAAATAATTGAAAAGCAGTCAGGGTGTCAAAGTAACTTTCCGCCTAAAAAAAGGTGCTACGAGCCGTTTTTTTTTTCTCTCGAATTTGCTCAAACGTCAAAGCTTTCGCGCTTCGCGCGGGAGGGGGGAAAGAGTAGAAGAATCTTGAAGTGAATCCTTGACCTAATCATTGAATCAGTGCCTATATGATACCAAAAAACAATTTTAAAATGACTTCCTACATTAAAAAGGGTTAAACGGGATGATAGTAGCATTTATTAAAGGTAAGGTAAGGGATGAAGTGCAATTATCAAATGGGCGCTTATATATTAATATGAAACGGGAACTAATTCGTAAGAAAAATCGGTTTACTAATCCGAAGTTAAAGGGAAAAGTAAGGGTACTGTGCCCACATGCAACCCTCGGAGCGGTGCTTCTGACCGAGTCTACATGTTATGATTGTCATTTCATCATTATTCTATGTATAGTTGGATGATGATGACACAGGTCATCATCCTCGGTAAATATTGGGGGTATTCCCTCTTTCCCCACCACATTCGATTCCTGTGACTATATTTTCATTTCAATTTTGAAAATTGCTAGTATTACTAATAACATGAGTCTCGCAAAATTGCATTATAAATAGAAAGTTACCTATTGAACCCTCTAAATCGAGAATAATTACATGCACTTTTAATCTAAATAATTTTTCTGCATTATGGCTTTGAAAAAAATAACCTCAAAATTTTTGGGGGGATGGTAACCCCCCCCCCCCCCCCACTTCAATTTAAAAAAAAAAAAAAAAACCTCCATATCCCTCCCAGATCAACACCCATGTTGAACAATTTGAAGTACATGTCTAGTTCTAACTTTTTAGTAGTGTAAGAATATATCGGAAAAATCAGAAGCAACGACAAAATTGTAGATAAATATTAATAAATTCATATAAATATATGATGGGGAGCCCTATGTCTGCGCACCTAAGATTTTGACGTGAAAATAAACAAGAATTTCTTAAATATTCCTCTAAAGCTTAATTTTATATCATTCCTGATATTCTAAAGGGCAAGTTTGCAAAAATCTTATCAAAAATTAGAGCAAAAACAATGTTATTTTCACAAGAAACGGCGGCCGTGACATTTCAACTTAAAAAAAAAATGAAATAAAAAAAAAATAGTGCCCATGTATGTGCACTCATTTATTTCATACGCAATTCGGGAGTTTTGACGTAAAAGTCATTTTGAGGCTTGAGAATAAATATCTCAAATAAGACCCTTTTTCAATATTTTGACTCGTTTTTTGCATGAATACCTATCGCTATGATAAAGATGAAAAGTTTGTGATCGTTGCGTGTTTTGTTTTCAATCGCGCATTTACGCTGGTGCGCAGACAAGGACACTGCGCAGACTTGGACACTCTCGCCATACAATATTGTACATAAATGAATAATATCTATATTGAAATAAAGAATATATTAATTTGAATAATATTGATAGATACAATATATCAAATAATATTTATCTACAACATATAATAGAAATGTATATTTTCCACCATTATTATTATTTTTTTTTGGGGGGGGGGGGTGGGAGTGAAACCTGGGGGGGGGGATGTTTGTACACACCATTCCCCCCAACTTTTCGTTCAAGCCTGATGGATAATAAGGAACAAATTGCTAATCAGCAGGGGTGTATATAGCGGGGGGGGGGGGGGGGGGGGGGGGGGGGGGTGGGGGGGGGGAGGTATGCATCCCCCAAGTTGGGGGATGCATACCTCCCCCCCCCCCCCCCCCCGTTATATACACCCCTGCTGATTAGCAATTTGTTCTTTATTATCCATCAGGCTTGAACGAAAAGTAGAGCCGAGTGTCATCGGCCTAGGAATGGGCACGTGGAAGATATTTCTCAAGGACATCGAACAGGTCTGACGTGTAGATAGAGAACAGTAGAGGGCCCCAGACAGGATCTCTGAGGAACACCGCATTGCAGATCGAACCTCTCATACTGGGATCCACAGATAGTTACTCGCTGACTCCTACTAAGCAAATATGATCGAAACCGTTCCAGAGCACGTCCAGAATGACCTATCTTGGTTTGCAGACGTCTTAGGAGGGCTGCAGGGGCGGCGGAGCGTCTTTCAAAGTGGGGGGAGGGCACCAACAAAAAAGGGGCACCTTCCTACAAAGGGTGAAAACAAGGCGGAAAATACCACTTTGAGACATTAGTATAACGCTACAATATGATTAATACACTATCGATGATCATTTTCGACACATTACTGTTTCTATCTTGACATGGTTCCAGATAAAAAACTACTTTTGCATTTTATGTGATGGTCTGATTATTCATTTGCGAGCGAGCGAAGCGAGCGAGCAAAAAAATTAAGGTTGTTTTCTAACGCTGAAGGCTATGGTATTTAAAGTTGTCAACGGTATTACAGTTTTTGATATTTTCTGGCAATTTGTTCCAAAGTTCTGCTGATGCAACCTGAAAAGAGCGTGACCCATACAATTTTGTATTTATTTGTGGAATTGTGAGAAGGGACTTTTGGGAAGATCTGAGGTTTCTGTTTGGTATGTATTGGATAAGTAATTCAGTCAAATATGTAGGAGCCAATCCTTTGGGGCACTTAAAGGTTAAGACAAGGATCTTAAACTCGACTCTAACAAGAACAGGTAACAAGTGTAGTTTCTTCGAAATAAGAGAGATAGATTCACTCGAACGGGACCTCGTAACAAGCCGTGCAGCAGAATTTTGGATCCTTTGGATTCGGTTCAGTTGAGTTTCGGGTAGATTGTAGAGAAGAGCATTACAATTTTGATAATAATTTGTAGCATAAACGGGGTCTTCTTGCTGTGGGGCGGGGCGGACGCAAACAAATTGAAGGAGATATGTAATTCATTTTGGCGAGCAAGGGTAAAATTAGGCTTTTAATTCATATTGAAAAGCATCTGCATATAAATTATACATGTATACCACGCCTTTTATTAATCACTGATATAAATTATCACACAAGCATTATTTCATACTGGCGAGCGAGGTAGCGAGCGAACGAAATTTTAGGTATGTCATTTCATATTGAAAAATATCTGCCTGCCTACCATACCTTTTGAAATTTCTTGAACATTTTATTTAATGGGTCCACTGGCAAGTAAGCGAAGCGAGCGAGCTCAAAACCTAGAAAACTTAGACCCTGAGGAACCAACATAGAAACAGAAAAAATAAAATTCCTCCCGAAACCTCCCCCTATATGCTTCTGCATGATCCGGTCTCGGCACTTCCCGAAAAGCTAGAGTGAACCTACTCCGTCAAACTTGTAATTCTTAATTGTATGGTTTGTCAGTTTTCTGTTCATTTATCAAAACATTATTACATTTAAACTCATTCCTTCATTATTTGTTAGGTTACTTTATTTCAAGATGATGTACCGTCAAAACCAATCATTGTTCTTTTGGTCACAATGCCTTATCTCCCTCTTTCTCCCTCTTTTCACCCAGAGACGGCACGAATTTACCGACGGTATCCTGACCAGTGTGTGTGTATGGGGGGGGGGGGGGGGTGTCACATCCCCACCCCCCCCCCCCCCATTTATCGACGGCCCTGGTTACACCTAATTATATCGACCATGTATGGGAGGAGGCCAAGGGAGCTTTGGGGGATTATAGAAAACAAACTTGCTCATTTTAATAGTCGCTCTGAGACTATATGTAGAAAGGCAAGCGGGTACTTATCACAAGGGAAAGGACATTTATTCGAAAATACAAGGAGCTGGTGTAAGAGTAACAACAGGTCTGAGGACTACGAGTTCACCTGAGTCCATAAAATTAGAATTTAGTGTTTATTGCCAAGGGGGGGGGGGGGGGGCTGGGAACGCTGTCCCCATCCCCTAGGAGGTATACATACCCACTTTGAACAACTTAAAATTTCCTTTGCCCATGGACGATATCGAAACAAAGTATTGGTGAAAATCCATCTCTACGATATTAATAAGTAAAAAATATGGCACTTGGGGGTGCTGTATGTATTCAATTTGAAGAAGATTTCCTTTACCTAAGGATGATTCCTACCAAGTTGCGTTAAAATTCAATAGTGTAATATTGCCACAGGGGCACTTCATGGCTCTGCCCCCTACCTCATTAAGAGATGTGCACCTTATTGGAACAAATCCAGATTCCTCCTGCCTAAGGATGATTCCTAACTGGTTTGGTTAAAATCCAGCCATGCATTTTTTCAAAAGAAGTTGAAATAAAAGTGAAAAGTTTAGCACGACGGACGACATAGATGGTGAGCGATCGCATTAGCCCAATTGAGCATTTTGGCTCAGGTGAGCTAAAAGGCCAACAATCAGAGGTGAAAGAGGCACTTCATGCATATCATAAGTGACACTCATCAGCTATGAGTATGAGAATGGAAAAGGGAGACTGGAGTATTTATTATTTAAAAAACAGGGAAATTATTGCAACAAAAAAACAACAACAACTAATGGGAAAAGGGACACCTAACAGATTTTGACAGGGGCATTTTGATCAGAGGAAGGAGCTCTTACTAAAATCGAGGGCACTTATTAAAAAGAAAAGGGGCACGTTTCATAAAAAAGTGACATTTTTTAGGGGTCAAAAGGGCACTTAATGGAAGGAAAACACCATGTATCAGAATGAAAGGGGCAGCACCTATTAGAGAGAAAGGATCACTTTATTGAAAAAAGGGGAATAGGGGTACTTGTCTAAGTAAAACGGGTAGCTCTCAGAATTCTTTATATAATACAATACGCAATATCATACAGAGTATTGTCTTCACATAACCCTCTTAGTTAAGTCTGCTCATTTCAAGAGTATAGAATTCCATATTGATACATTACACATCATCACTGAATATTTTTGTTTATTTCTCTCCCTTTCTGATACGATGTTCCACCTCCCGGAGATTGACCCATTGCATTCACATGACTTTATCATTTTATTTTTTTTCGAGAGGAAAATGATATGTTTGTGGAACCCACAGCAAATTTATATTGAACCATGATATATATATATATATATATATATATATATATATATATATATATATATATATAAATGTTATAATGTTCATATAACATATAACATTTTCCCAATTATAGTTAATGATAACTTATATAATAAATATAAAGTTTTGCTTTTGCACGACAAATCAATAAAACCCCCAGATATCAAAGATCTTTTTTAACCATTGATATATTATGCAATATTGCAAATAATTTTGTAACTTACATTTTGGGGTAAATCTGATTCAGCATTATTTAAATAATGTTTAAGTATGTTAAAAACTGATGATTAATCTCCTTGAATAATTTTGCAGAATGCGTACAATAATTTCTTTTGTAGACTTTAATTTATTATTTCTTTATTCTTTTTTTAAAATTTGATGTATTAGTGTGCTTTGATAGTATTTCGTTGCTCTGATGATAAGCTCCACATTAGCATCAACCTGCATATATGTTTAAAAGAGAGGGTTTTTAATCATCCACAAGTTCTGTATCTCTGACAGTAAAGGCCCGATCAGACCAAGGAAGTACTAGTACCTCCTTGATCAGACTTCATCGATGTTCACTATTATATAAATAGTGCATGTGCATCTTGTCTATCATGCACTATACTGGATTGTGTGCACGACAGATACTAAATTATCCTGAGTGCAGTTTTGTTTATACAGACCTGCACGAGGGATAATTTTGTATTTGGAGTTCACATAGTCCGGTAATGGTGCATAAATAGAACATGCACTGTAAAATAGACCCCTGGATCTATAGCTGTTATTGTGTATTAGGGCCGGGCCCTAGGTCTAGTACGGGATTCTCCGTGCAAAAATCAAAGTTATAGTGCACGATCGTGCACTATAACAAAAGTTTTGCACGTCACGTAATGCAAATCTAACTGTCATGAAAGAATTTTTTGCAGACAAGTAAGAGTTCACTGGCAGGAAGTGTATTGTTCAAACGTACTGCATAAATTTACATTTAAGTTACAGAGCCAATGCGAATTGTTTAGTTTAGGAAACGGAAATCAAATCTATAGAAATGTAAATGCATGCTTTGGGTGTACTGTACTGGATGTTTCTTTTTGTGTATTGATTCCGGCAACCTGTTAATACAGTTTTAGCTTTGACAGTGAATTTTTCTTGCATACTTTTAATAGTTTGATGGTAATTTATTAGGCCAGGGAAATAGTATAAATAGTATAAATAGGGCTTGGCTAGGGTAACTCGAGGAGAACCATTTCAAGCCACTACAGACTATAGATCTCCGTCGAGGCAGTTAAGTTTTTTCTGAGGGTATTCCACGTCGGGACGAGAGGCGAGTCCAGCTGCCATTCGGTTCTCCCTCATCGTCGGGGCTCGATCTCGTCCGGTCAACTTTGCCGCTGTCGGAAACCACATCGCTGGTCTAGGGGGTCTGGCTGTGGACGACGCCACCTGCGGAGGCCAAGGGGCTAGAACGACCGCCATAATAGAAGAGCGTCGAGCCGAGGGGCCAAGTGGGCGTGGCACAGTGCAGCCAAGCGTTCCAGCAAGACTGATGGCAAAGACGTACGAGAGCAGCCGACACCCAGTAGAATGTTCTTTGATATAAGTTAAGTTCATTCCTTTTGCAATTCTTTTAATGTATTTATTATTTACATATTGAAAGCAAAAGAGAAGTTATAATTAAATTTGGAATATAACTGTATGCCATTTGTTTCTTTCTTTTATTTGGAGTCAGTAGCAGTTTAAAAAAAAAAAAATCACTAACGTGACACTAACCAATCACAGCGTGTATTATACATACACTATTTACTATAACAAAATATGTGGACACTACCAGGGGCAGATTGGGACTGCTAATCGGTTATAGGGAATTGGTATGTGACTGGCCCATCCATTCTGTAACATACATGCTTGCAAGTTTTCTTAATATTCAATATGATTATGATACATTTTCAATATCTTGGCGAGACCGACTTCCGACTGGTCGACCAAAGGATGAAAGCCATAGAGACAAAATTTTGATGGTGTGGGCGCTAATGTCTTTATAGCTCAAAATCAGCTTTACAGTATTTAAAGTTTGTGAGCGAGCAAAAATGTTGACATTGTTTAGTCAAAACACTTCTTTCTAATATCTAGAAAGATTTGAATTGAAAGCTCAGATTATATCTATTAAGAATCTGACATTTGCTTGTATGTTGTTCAATTAGGAATGTGTGGTAATTTTCAACTTCAAATAGTTTGTGATGTGTAACTCATTATTAATCATGACAACGTCCATGAGGAACACATCCACAACCAACTTTAAAGGCCAAGTTCACCCGAAAAATTGAGTTGAATCAAAAGAGTAAAATTAAACCTCCCCCCCCAAAAAAAAAAAAGAAAAGAAAGAAAAGAAAAGGCAAAAAAAAAATCATTAAAATCGGATTAAAAAATGAGAATTTATGGCATTTCAATTTTTGCATTGTTTCATGAAACAGTGAAATGCATAACATGGGCTGTATGCAAACTATTGAGCGGATGATGTCATAAGCTCACTTTCCCTTTTCTATTTCATTATATGAAATTTCAAATATTTCAATTTTCTGCTCCAAGAATGTAAATTTTGACTCCTCATGGAATGTGTAAGATCATCATTATTACAACTTATAGTGATACAGTGAAGAGAATCTTTATACACATCTATGAAAAAAAAATGAAATATTTGAAATTTCAAATAATAGAATACAAAAGGAGAATGAGCTTATGACATCATCGGCTCACTACTTTGCATACAGCCCATGTTATGCGTATCACTGTTTCACGAAACTGCAAAACTTCAAAATATCGAAAATTTCTTATTCTTATCCGATTTTGATTTTTTTTTTCTTTTTGCTCTTTTGTTTATTTAATTTTACTCTTTTGATTCAACTCGACTCATTATTTGGGTGGACTTGGCCTTTAAGGCAAACAAGCTGATTCTCATAGCTATGGGAAGAAATGATATATGTTTCATTTATTTTGTATTGGTTGTTTACATTTCTTTCTTTGTTGAAGATTTCATCTTCATTATCATTCTGTTTCCATGGAAACAGCTTTTTTTTATAAATCAATTTCAAACATGATGGACACTTTTTATAACTCTTACTTAGGTTTTAATCAACTGAGAAACTTTTGATAGATTATTTTAAAATGTTACAATGTGTTTTTGTACTTTCTTAATCATGAATACATGACATTTTCTGAAATTCTACTGTTCTTGATCCGTTGCTATGGTAATAGCCCTTGTGGTCACGCCCACCTCTTAATTTAGGGCAAAGAAGCATATTTTGATAGTTAATGGTCCCATCTAACAGAAAAACTTAATTTAATATTCTTTCTAAGGGGTGGGGACATTGCAGCTTCGGGCCCATGGACTATACTGATAATATATGGGATAATTGCCTTTTGTATACTCTAGAAGTCTAGATGTACACTTAAATAGTGTTTTTCATTCAAAATGTGCATCCGGTAAAAATACATTATTCCATTTGGGATAACATAAAATGAGTTATCAATCACCTTATCGGATAATTTCTTTTCTGTCTGTGACATGACAATATTTATTATATGTTTAATCAAGAAAAATCGTTTAAATTGACAAATTTACGTTGGGTAAAAAACTTTGAAATATTGGTAGTTTTCACAACCTATTATTTTGAGTAAATCAGTTTTATGTATCATTATGCCATACATGTGTGTGTAATATCCAACTTTCAAATGTATATTAATCAGGTTTATAACTTCGAACTCGAAATGAAACTGCTATCACCTGAAAAGTCATTATCAGGTATTACATATTAGGTCAAAAAAATAAAAATCGTGATTTTTGACATTCGTTCAAATTTTGAGCCAAAAATGGCATTTTTAGGCAGAAACATGAAAAATGCGCGTGGCATCCGCCCGTACCTTAATCGTCAGTATTTTTGCAAGAGTTTAAGCATGGATGCTGAGCATTACCCAAAAATGCCGTCGAATCTTTTTCTAGAGCTTTTTTTGATGTTTGGCTGGCCTACTAAAAGGTTTCCTATAAATGTAACTTTCCTCTAAAAATAATACACGACGTGATTTGTTTGGTGTCGATTTTTTTCCCCTAAAATTTAGTCAAATACTATCACATAGCAGTTTCTAAAGGATTTTAAATCGCGTTTCCTGGTTTAGAATAAAAGGTTTTCGGTTCATTAAGATGTCAGGGACGTTGTGTACTGAATAGATATCAAATCTGTATGCGAGGGAGGATAGTACGCAATTACTCTGTTAGATGCGAATGCGATATGAGGAAGTTTTGGCTTTAACTGATTTCGAAAACTGGAATATGCATTACAGGCATCTGTTAATCGTTTAGTGTTGTATATAGATTTTTTTTTTGCTTCCTGATATTCTTCATTCCAGATTTATTTGCCGAGTTCACTTGGTTTCATACGCTGAGGTGAGAATTCGGTTGGATGCCAACAATATTTATTTAATAAATTTTATGTAGCAGGCCAATCGTTTTATACGCTGGAATATGAATCAATATATGCATATATGTACGCATTATATAAACATGATTATTCCGCCCCCCTGATCAGAAAGAAACTTTACGTTTTCGATCTATGTTCCAATCTGATACAGTGCGTGGCTTAAGTTGAGTCCTAAGCGTAGTATATTTTGTTTGGACGAAGAACTAAATGCATTTTACAATGTTTTATAGATGTGATTTCGAGATAGGGAGAGGGAGAGGAAGAGTATTGACCTACTGCGTCATGGTATCCATTATTTTTTCCTCTTTTTTTTATACCTGACATGCAGATAGAGAAGATTTCATTTTTTCGACCCGGCTGGCCCCCAACCCCAACTATCTCATCGACTTACATAATCTCTTTTCCTTACAAGATATATCTGGTGCAATTAACAATGTATACATTGACCCATTTCACCATTTTCTTTCACATAGGTACATCTATTACTGTTACCAACCATCATGGCGACCAATATCTCGACGGAAAGCAATGATGAGATGAGGACAAGAAAAGATCATGACATGACATGGTCATGTGACAAGCATGGTGAACCAATCAAATTTCATTGTAAGGAACACAATATTCATATTTGTCTTCCCTGTGCAGTCAAAGACCATCAGAAACCATGTCAGCTAGACGACATCGAGGATGTCATCTTTAAGATTGGGAGACTTCTAGAAGATAAACAGACAGAGATAGAGAATGCGAAGACACGCTTAGAGATAGTTGACCCACAAATAAATTCTTGTACAAATTTGATGTTAAATCATCTTCTGTCAGTGGATGATGAGGTGAAAGCTGCGTACGAGGCTGCACTAAAGAATTCAAGAGTTGATCATGTGGACAGGAGAGGAAGGAGAAATGCCATCGTACCACCCCATTAAAACATTACCTAGGAATGGCACTGTCAACTATGGAAGAAAGGGTAATCCTTACACTTTCAGTGCGCTTTGTCATGTTTGTTTATATAAGTTGATGCGGACAATAATGGTATGATCATGATGATCCTTGTCGAGAGGTCCGATTTCTATGTCAAACCTGCTGATGGTAAGATAGTAAAACTATTGTTATACAAGACGATGTGGTAGGCTTAATTTTGGCATTCAGTCCTTGCCATCGGGAAATATTGTTGTATAGACAATTAATGGCACTAATGGAGAAATGATCACTGAGGAACAAGATCGCTCCTGTGTTATCAACCATCACGACATGACATCTTATGGTAATAATGTAGCTTGTAAAGGGGCCAAGATTCAGGTTCTCAAGAAAAAAAATAGTGTTTAATCATGTTAATCCGGGTGGATTCCCAATGGCATAATTATACATGTTACAAAGACTCTATGAAACTGCCGCATCGATTTTTATTATTTGCTTGTGTGTGTGTGTGTGTGTGTGTGCGTGTTAATTAGACAGAGGTAGGTTTTTTTTTGTGTTGTTGTGTGTTTGCGTGTGTGTGTGTGTGTGTGTGTGTATGATGATTCGGATTGCCATGGGTTGCACGTATCTTAAGGTGACTACTGTTATTATTTTTATAGCTCTTTTCTGTCCATACTGTCATGTACTGATTTGGTTGTTTTTGTATTTCAATACAAGATTAATATGAATTGTCTGTTAACAAATTATAGACTATATAAGACGAAACTAGTTGATTCTGACTTATGCACATTCTGTGAAAAAGTGTCTGAAACAATGGAACATATTTTCTGGGAATGTCAGTTTGCCAGTATTGTTTGATGAAAATTTCAAACTTGGTATAAAGATAATACAAATCTGAATATATATTTGAATTACAAGGACATATTACTTGGTATTGACTGGAATCGTCCAAATCTATTCTTGAACCTTTGCATTATTTTTTGTTAAAATGATAATTTACAATGCACGATATAGAAAACATACCCCCTCATTTAGTCATTTTGGGTATCTAATCAAATTTCTTTATTTTTTGGAAAAACAGGTGGCGTTAAAAAACAACGCCATGGATAAATTTTTTAAGATGGTAGATCCTAGATATGAATACACTATTAGAGTGACATATTTATTGTTAATTATAATACCATGCAGTCCGTTGTGTTTTGTTTATTTGTATGTGATTATTGTGACATTGTTTTACCTTGTATAATTCTTTTATTACCCCCAAGATTGGGGTTTCAATAAAAAAAAAATTAAAAAAGGTCTCTTTTTAGGGGATGGAAAAAGAAATCAAAATGTGACATCAAACATGTCAAATCACATAGTTTTTTCCCTTCGTGTTCATAACCACTAAAGCATACATGTATAAAAAACAACAGCAACGCTATTTAAATAGTTAATATCATTTCTCACATATATAGGTATAGGCCTATGTGAGGATGTAAGCATTGTTGTTTTGTAGTTTTATTAAGGAAGCTATTTGTAACTTTGATTGTTTATACACTCTAAAAAATGAAGTGTTAAATCACCATTCAAAAGGGCAGAAGAGTGACCACTCTTTCAAAAGGGTAGATTGCATCCAGTATGTGAAAAGTTTTAATCTACCATTTTAAAAATTGGTCACTCCTCTTCCCTTTAAAATGTAAATATAAGTGTATCAAAATATAAGTGTATCATAACCGCTGTCATCTCAGATTTGTGTCACATTCTTTCTTCCTCAAAGCCGTCTTTACCCTCTCTCCCTCTCTCTCTCCCTCCCTCCCCATTCCTCTCCTTCCTTCCCACTGTCCCTATCTCCCCCCCCCCCCCCTTTTCCCCCTTCATTTTATACCTCCTCCTTGTTGTGTGTGTCCCCAAGCACTCTTTGTCTCCCCTGAAGATGATTTGAATTTAGATTATGTAAAATGATTACCATGTTCTATTTGCCTTGTACAGAATTCTACAATTCGGCCAGTTAGGCTACGAATTAATTCTCTATTAAGCCATTACTACTAACTACTATTCATCTAATTACCATAGCGGGATTTCAGAATGACACGAACAAAAGTCAAATATCATAAGTAATCCAAATGATAATATACGTATTTTTACGCTCTTAGATGTGTACATGTATGTAAATATATGGCGGTAAGACATTTTTTTTTGTTGAATTACTTTGATCTACATATTTTGCAAAATACGTTGACCCTGTTGACATTTATATACATGTACTGTATATACATATCTGTAAAGCACGTACTGGTAGAGATATTATTATGGGTTATTATTATTACAGATATGTACTTGACATAGATTCAAATTTAGTAGTAGTAGTAGTAGTAGTAGTAGTAGTGGTGGTGGTGGTGGTGGTGGTGGTGGTGGTGGTATTTTTGTCATTACTAATTCTAATGTTACTTAATTTTCTGTGTTTGTATATATACATATATATATTTTCAAAGATCCATGTCGAATGCCATGTTGGTATATTGCATTTCATATTCATCTCTTTCTGACATGTTCTTGATATTTTGCTGGGACCTCCTTTTGCTCGATGGTTTCACAAGTAGGTATGTTTATAGTTAAAATTATTTTGTTTATTCAAATTCAGGACAGAGATAAAAGATGAAAGCAAAAAATAATGGAGGAATGACAAAACGGAATAATGGTACAGTACGAAGAAAATGAAAGAGACACATCAGTTAACAACGTAGGGATGGGCTAATCTCTGACAAGCTCGGTTTGGAGTGGTTTTTTAGCATAATAAAAGACTAAAAATCACATTTGATATTGTGCCTCCCCCCCCCCCCCCCCCACTCCCCTAAATCGTCCCCCTCGGGATTTCCGCCAATGGCCGGGTGTAGCTTAGTTTTATCAAGATGTTCTTCACATTGTTCACACAGAGAATTTCACAACTGAATAAAAAAAAGTAAACGTACCTATATATAACAAATATGTATTGATACAGGATTCATGACTATTTAATTAATTATGTTGTTATGAGAGATATGCCAATATATATATATATATATATATATATATATATATATGTATATATATATATAATTGTGAGAAATGAAAATGAGAGAATAATGTTGCGTAGCTTAAATCAAAGTTCCCCAGAGCTGTGAATTTTTGCAAATTGAAAAAATGTCTACGCCGAATCGAACCCGGGTCGTTGGCTTAGAACGCCAATGCCTTAACCACTAGACCAATCCAGGATTTCCACACAAATGCAGGATTGTCAACTTTGGGAAACTGCTTGGAGGAAGACCCATATTTTTTTGGTCTCTCGCCAGCCCTCCAAAAGTCGCTCAGTGAAAAAAAAAAAAATTTTCTAAATGTCGCTCAGGGAATAATTCGACACCTGCTCGAAAAGGTCGCAAATAGGCTTGCATTGAACACGCCGGGATTGCCTTGGATCCGCCACTGCACTAGACCACGGAGACGGGCCAGTGATTTCGGCGACACCAGATTCAATTGACCGACAGATTGACAAATCTTCAACCTTATTAATTAATTCCTTTGTCGGGGGCAGGTGAGTTTTGAACAAAGACAAGCCGCATGCCTCAGCTGGATCCAAGCGAATGCTTTGAGATACATGTATACATTAGAATAATAATCATTATAAACAATTGTAAGGAAATAACATATACAACAGCTTTGGCAACTCTCGTGGAAATAATTATAATTGTGAGAAATGAAAATGAGAGAATAATATATATATATATTTCAATTTCACGTACTCCTGTTGATTTATGTTGCCAGCTTTATAACAATTCTGTTCTGTTGTCTTTAGTTTTGTTTTGGCGAGTAACATCTTTTCAATTTCATTTATAATTACTCCTGTTGATTTATGTTGCCAGATTTATGATAGTTCTGTTCTGTTGTCTTTAGTTTTGTTAAGTTGCTTATTATTATTATTTGTTTCATTCTGTTTGATTTAGCAAATAAACTTGAAGAAGGCCAAGAGCCGAAAGCTTGCAAATACACCGAGTGACCTGCTTCATTCTGTACCATTATTCTCTCTTCACATATCTAAATTTAACATGGTTCAACCGATTGGTACACACATCCACACCTCTCTCGCTATATATTTCAAATATGTATTTCACTTCCAATCTTCCATGTTATAAAAGATATTTATGTTAATGTTATATTTATTCTTGGGAACCTACACAAACAAGCTATGCTTTCCAGTAGGTTCCTTTTTCATTTCTTGATTTTGTACTTTGTAAATCATATTGTTTTGTATATGGAAATGAAATGAAATGAAATAAACCTTGCATCAATCAATCAATAAAAAGTTGATTTTATTAAATATTCATTTCTTACATTTCTTACATTTCTTACATTAGATGTGTATAATAATGTAGGCCGCTAGGTATAGTAAAGTTCGAAGCCTCTAATGATCAGAAAATGATATTTGTGACAGAAAATTGGGGGGTTCTCAATCACCCCCTCCTCCCCCCCCCCCCCTTCATACAAAACAGAGTTATAAATCCTTCAGACCTTCTCTGTAAATATGTTGATATTTTATACACATGTACATGTATATACAGAACTAACTGCCAACCGTGAAATTACATTTATATTTGATTTATTTTCTCAGTCCTCCGCTATATCATGTATATAGGGAATTCATGTGATGCTGGAATAGGAGGACATAACTTCATTTAAAGAAAGCACTTCTTATACTATTTTACCTAACGTGGCTCTTATACAGAGGTATATATATAACATATCATGTTCGACTGTATTTGTTAGAGCTATTGACTCAGTACCTACAAGTTCTGTATATGTTCATTTTCACATACTGTTCGACTGTATTTATTAGAGCTACTGACTCAGTACCTACAAGTTCTGTATATTCATTTACATATACTGTTCAACTGTATTTGTTAGAGCTATTGACTCAGTACCTATACGTTCTGTATATTCATTTTCACATATCATGTTCGACTGTACTTGTTAGAGCTATTGACTCAGTACCTACAAGTTCTGTATATTCATTTCCACATATCATGTTCGACTGCACTCTTTTTACTTTGCATACTCGGTTCTAAATCTAACCATTAAAATCAATGAACTGTATATAGGCTCATTGTGAATGCGAATTGATTTGTTTTGAATTGAATTGATTGTAGTAATGCAGAATCTGTACTCCCCGACATGCCCGAAGCAATTTGATTCTATTTCGGCATTTCGTTAATTGTAATATTGACATGATTGAGCTAATGTTAGTTTAATTATCTTATTCCACGAGTACAATTATGGTATGTATCCGTACAATGCCATTTTTAATAAAGTTACACAGACGTACCAAAAAACATTGTTCTGTTCATTTCAGACATTTTAACTGCAATTTAGAAAGTAGAAAAAAGCTTGTATTTCACATCAGCTAATCGCCAGTGGCTGGCAATGTTGCCCCTAAAAATGAAATTCGTTTTTTACCATTCTTTTATTTCCATCTACCAGACAATGCGTATTCTTTCCCTCACAACTCTTACATCATAGCTGAGTTCTATCATTTACAAAATGTCCTTTCATAGCTCAGCTGTTAATATAGTTTGTAATATTTCTTTATACTCTAAGTATTGATTATACGGAAACTTCCTATTCTGTAATCATGGTAACCATAATATTATGAACATATCGAAACTCACTACTGTACTGTTAATTATGAAACATATCAAACATGAAAAGTGAATTATTAATCAGTGATTTTGGATGATACACGAATATAACGAGAACTTATCACAGAATCTGTGTTCTATCTTGATCTATTCTTTTGTTTGAGCGATTAGTTGGTTGATATATGACTGAAACATTCATTTCCGTTCCATTCAGCCTAAAAGAAGTGTAATATCTACATGATGATTTACATCGAGTGTATAATTATACAACCAGGCCACTACAATATCAAAAACACAAAAGCAATTATACCGCCAACTAACGCCTCTTCTTGTGTTGCAGTTACCATGGATACAAAAACATGTGCTAGGAAGTGTGCAAAGCGAATTTAATTATTTTCCTTAAAACATCAGTTACCACAACATAACTTTTGAAGTATTGATTTCATGAACTTTTGATTTTATTTTCAACCCTAAATTGTGCTTCCAGAGAGCATTGGAAATTGTTACCCTTATGTTTTTTATCGCACGTCCAGAAACCCACTTAGTACACCTGGGTCAAGTGGGGTAATTTTTTTGGAAATATGACAAATGCCGAGAACTTCACTGAAATATTTGTTGATTACATAACTATAGGAACATATCTTTCTTCGGAATCATATTTAGATGACCTATAGTCATCGAGGTCATACGCTTCAGCGTTGTCGTACGACTCATTCCCTCGCACATTGCGAGCGCTATTCAAACGACGAGCTTCGTGACCATCCACGGTATGAGCGTAGAAGATCTCTTCGTCTTTTTCACGATGACGCCATGGTATAATGTCCTGTGAATAACAGAGAGAGAGGAAAAAAAAGGAGAGGGAGGGAGAGAGGGATACGTACAGAGGGAGTAGAAGGGAAAAAGAAGAAGGAAAGCGAGAGAGAGAGAGAGAGGGAGAGAGCGGAGAGGAGGGAGAGAGAGAGAGAAAGAATACTTTTGTTTAACCACGATTCAATACTTGGTATTGAAAGCACTATATTGTCAGGTTGATTGTTGGTGGCCGAAATTCATATTAAAAGACATACAAGGTTATTATGATTACAACATATGGAAAACTGACCATTTACAATAATATCTTTTAAAACTTAAATAAAGATATAATATAGCACATTAAAAAAAATTAAAATAAGCCTACAGAAAACCTGAGAGAAAGCTGGCATTTTTGGGTTATTATCTCTTTAGTTGCGGAATTACAAGATGTTTTATAAATATCTTATCAGGAACCGTGATGTGATAATGTTATGTTATGTATGTTATGTTATGTAAAAGTGTGTTGAAATTGACCCAGTAGTATTTTTGTGTATCAAGAAAATATTAAATATTAAATCACATGAAACCCCCTCCTCCTCATTTTCGAAAAATCTGGACGAGAAACTAGGAATCAATTTTACTTGGCCTAATGTTATGTATAGTCACCTGTCCATCTTCAGTTTCAACCCCTTTGTCCTGTTTATGAGGTGGTCTTGTTCCACTGGTTTTGACCTTTGGCTTCTTAGTACACCTCTTGATGATGTTACCTCCACAGACCAGGAGCACGCATGCGGCTAGGAGCAAGGCCCCCGTACAGGATCCTACCACGATGGTTATTAACTTCCAATTATCTGGGTAGATATGAGAGTGAGTGTTTGAGAGAAAAGGATGACCAGTCACATATGTACGTAGGGGTTATTTTAAGGAAAGTATGAGAGGTGCAGAGAGACAGACATATAGTAATAAAATTAGAGAGAGAGAGAGTAAGGGAGAGAAAAGGAGAATATAATAATGACTAGAGAGAGAAAGAAAGAGAGAAAGAGAAAAGGAAATAAAGAGAGAAAGAGAAAAGGAGAGACAGATTGGGTGATGAACGATTTGGATATGCACTGACATACACAAAAATTGTAGTGACGATGGTTGTAATAATGGCAATGATATTTACATTGTTTCAATGTTAAAGTCTGAGGCCTGAATCTTCAAATTAAACGAGAGTATAATGTTGAAGGGTAGTGCGCATATCAAACCAGCGATATCATCTGTTCCTTCCATAAAAAGAATATCAGCATACAGCAGACACACAAAAGAGCATGTACTTGAGCTCTGAATACATATATGATATTCGAACATGAATCTATTTAAAAAAAAAAAAAAAAAAAAAAAAAAAACCCTCATCATTTTACAAATAAAGTGAAGACAGGTGGATACTTACACGCTGCACAATTCCTTCCATCATATCCATCAGGTGAGTAATCAGCATACCCATCCCAACATTGACATGTGAAAGCTTTCTCAGCGAGGTCCCTACAATCAGCACGAGGAGAACAGTCATCAAGACCAAGCTCACATTCATCGGTGGCTGCAGATTTCGATGACAAAAGAAGAAAAATGATTTGTTCAGTACAACTTTTATTTCATTAATTGCTCACATTCATACTATAGGTCCATAGTCCCTTTCTGGAAGCATATGACAGGCCACAGAAATAAAAAGATACGAGAGAAAGGGAGAAAGAGAGAGGGGTGAGAAAGAAAGACATAGAGAGGGGGAGGGGAGAAAAACTACAGATAAAAAAATGTAAGGGATAGGAAAGTAAAGTTGACATGCATCAATGAATTAGGCCTACATTGAAATGAATTAGGCCTACAATGAAATGAATTGTGCGTTTTTACTGTTATGTATTTATAAGACCAAGCGTTTTTACCCCTTTTTAAAAACACATATCTCTATTACCCAAAACCGACTTGGCAAATCAATTTGTTCTGTTGTCTTTTTCCCAAAATTTTTGATATATTTTTGCCGCAAATTTTTCTTGGCGCCAATTCGTGATTACAGATGGGGGTTATGTAGAAAACTAGTTCATTGAAATATTACTAAAATAGATGTCCATGGAAGGCCTTACGACATGTTTATACTCACGAGTTACAGAAGTTTCGCTTGGACTGATAGTAAAATTTGAGTTAGTGGTTCGATAGAGTTCACTCGTCATCACAACATCGAGGATGCCTTCGATATCTACTCCTGTTGTATTGGTAAAGCCTATTCTGATATCAGCAATAACGCTGCCTGCACTGAACCCAGTGACAGAACAGGTCTTAAAACCAGCAAATGCGTCATCTAGTAGGGCAGTTACCTAGACGGTGAAGACAAAATGTCATTGCAATTTTTTAATTTAAAAAGAAAAAAAGGAAATAAGAGACAGCAAGTTGATGGAGTAGAATAGAAGTTTGGGATTAGGAGATGGTAAAGAAGGAGAAAATTAGTAAAGAAGATACAAATAAAAACAGAATGTAGATTCAAAGAAAGGAGAGAAACTAAAAGGGGGAAATGAAAGAGTAAGTAGATTTTTTTAAAGATGAAGAAATCCGCTGTTCACTAACCCCGGACAATTACCCACTAGAAAAATTAACCCCTGGATAACTACCCTCGAACAACTCCCCATGAGGCGATAACTCCCTAGGTATTGTCCAAGGGCTATTTGTTTTTTCAGGCGAAGTTTGCTTGTGAAATTAGTAATCACTGTTCAAAGGGGTGTAGGACCACGCTCCGTAAAAATAGCACAATTCGTAAAAATCATTGCAAAAAAAGAAAAAACAAAAATTACGCTATTCGAAAAAATATTTTTAACGAAAAAAGACGCACTTCTTAAAATAGGAGTCTCACAGAAGGTAAACCCCCTGACAAGTACATTTAGAGAAGACGATTTATTACGTAGTGAGATAACGCGTTATAAAATTTCCAAGATACATCTATAATTGACATGAATGATTGGTCTGAACAGTAGGTAAAGGAATATATAACGATGGGGCGAATACCATACAATATAATCGTAGCTTTTAACACAAAGGAATTGAAGAGGCAGAAATGGGAAATCAATAGTACAGAATGGTGATGATGATGACGATGATGGAACGTTCGGTCCAGTGGCGGATTTAGGGGGGGGGGGCAATCCCGGCCCGTGCCCCCCTCCCTTTTGAGGGAAAACAATGCATTGTGCCCCCTATTTGCGATTGTGCCCCCCCCCCTTTTCGACCAGAAAACCTTTTTTGTGTGTGTGTGTGTGTGTGTGTGTGCTTGTCAGAGAATTATGGAGGGGAACTGGACCCCATACCCCCCCCCCCTCCCACTGAGCTGTCCATTGCTAACTTAAGAGCAGTACTCATGGTAGTTCTCCGAGGATAAGCTGAGGGGAAGTTGTTCGGATACGTCATTATACATCATCGGGCTAGATCCGACTTGTACTCGGCCTGTTTTTGACATGATACAATATGCCTACTTTATAGAGATTAAATTTAAATTAAAAAAACAAAGAGAGAAAGAAAGAAACAGAAACAGAAAGAGAAAGAGAGAGAGAACAGGAAGGTATTGCACGTAAACTGGGGAATTCTTAAATTTATCATAACTATATTTCACAACTGTAATGCTTTTTTACCAAACTACTTGAGGAATAAAGCAATTACCCTTTTGTACTTACCGCTGTGCAAACAGTTAACTGTAACGCGTTAAAAGCATCGCTCCCAGTGTTCCGAAGATCGGTTGTGAAAACAGCGGTAACTCCATCAATCTCCAGTAACGTCATGCTTATGCTGTAGTATGTTGTAGCTGATATATTTAAAGAAATGACAATGTATACTTAGTAATAACATATGATACAATGTTATGTAAATACAATATGTTATTTTATGCAAGATCGCACCTTAACCTTTTAGGCATGTTTATAAACAGCATAAAGGATTTTAAGTACCTCTATTGCTAATCTGCACAGGATATCAACAGAAAACTATTGATTACGTTCTGCAACATTATTCAAATTTTCTCTACCTTCTTTATTAGCAAGACAAATTTTATATTTAGTTTCAAATATTTAAAATGGTATTGTATAATCGTATTGTAGGAAATCAATTTAAAGAAAAAATTACGTTCACACAGTGATCCTTCATAGGGCCTCTGAAATCCATCCTGACACTCACAGCTTGTCTCGACACAGACCTCTCTAGTTTCATCACACTGACCATTACACATGTCCTCTACAGCTAAAAAAAACAACAAAAAAAACAAAAAAACAAGATGGGAGGTAATCATGTAAATGTGACCCGGCACCACAAGACCACCAAAAATTCGCAAGCCGTGATTTTGTGTAAACAGCTGAAATGGAAATTTGGGTTGGAAAATTTGATTTGGGGATTTTTGTTTTTTCTGAAAGATCGTTCTTTCCTGTACCTCATATCAAAATCTGGAAGCTTAAAACGCAGTAGAAGATGAGTTTTTAACAGTTTTTCTAGACCAGTTTTTTCGCACAGCTTCGGTTTCTTCCTAATTCTTCGCCTTCCAGTATGATTTTTTTTTACTCGGTACCGCTCACCCTCGTAAAATCACTGCAATCTCACGGGCGTTAAATTACCTATTCCCTAATGATTTTTATACTGTTAGAAAGAATAAACTCTCAGCAATCTCATCATACTGATATTACAGTTCATCAATAGTCGCGAAAGCTAATTACAGAGCAGTTTTAAGTTCCATTTCGATGACGAAACAGAGTCTGAAAAAGGATTTCGTTGCTAACGAACGATCAAGTTTATTCATGTGAGCAAGGAAAGAGTATGTAAGCTCTATGTAAAACAAATTACATAGGTTAATCATTGTGAAAAAGAAAAATAGTAGGTCCTATTTAAGTTAATCATAGGCTAAATTACAAGTTCAATGTATGATATCAGAAGGACTACAAGGTAACAAACCAGTATTATGTAATAGGGAACAAAGAAAGACACCCAAATGGAGTGAATAGGCATTGTCTAGTGCAGGTGTCAGACCACCGAGGTGCCCTCAATCTCCCATTAGAACACTCTCATTTGCATCATAATAACTTTCGAATGACTAAAGTTCACAATTTGAAGCCTTGGCAATGGAATGAATAAACAATGTTTAACACTCCTACCAAATATCAACCTAATCCGAAAATTCATTCATAGTGGGTGCTATGGCCTTTTGACTCGTTCTCTATTGCTTTTGTCTCTTGTTTTCTTACTCCGCACACTTGAATATACCTCAACTTTAGAGCTCATTTCCTCCCTATTTGATACCAGCAAACCTCTCTTACAGCTCATTTCATTCGCTGAATTAAAAGGGTTAGAAAGTTTCAATTATAATGAGTCATGTATCATTTTGAAGATGAGACTTTGTTCTATCCAAATATGATAAAATCAGAAATATTATTTTTTTGCGACTTTTTGGTGGTTATGTGGTGCCGGGTCACAAATGTGCTCTTGCTGTTAGTAATGGTTGAAAACTAAGACTTGTATCATATAGTTATGGTTATTAATCCCTGGGACAGCCCAAAATTGTCACTATCTAGAAAAAGTGTCACGTTTTAGATTTCAACGAGGAATTATGGTGCATGAGGCACGTGACTGCTTACTTGACATGCTTGAGACCACGATATATTCTGTTCCGATCGGAAATAATCTGAAAATATTATCATATCAATTAATAATTGATGTCTTGTTAGAAATCTGGTCAGACCTCGAAGATAGCGATAACATTAATCATGATGATTAGATCTTCAATAAGGTACGCGCTACTATGTTCTGTTTACGTGTGAGTATGCTTGTGTCTGTTAATAGTAGGGCACTTTAAAGTATATGTTTAGAGTAGGAGTTTGATTTCTAACTTACATGTGGTAGTCTGTATGGTAGTCATTGCTGCTTTAGTAGTTTGTAGCCCATTTGTGATATCTCTGACAGTAGTACCCTGTGCCACGTCAGTTGAAGTAGTCATATCTTCGGTTAGCTCCAAAGTTGTTTCATCAGACGTTCCTGCAGAAAGAGTTCTCATTACGTCTGTACTCGTGTCGGTTATTGACTGTGTGGATTCTTGTGTGGTAGAACCTTCAGTTCGGCGGCTGGTAATGCTGTCTTCTGTCAGTGATGATGAGAACGTTTCTGTAGATCGTGATAACGTCGTTGGGTCCGACTGTAGAGGGTGTGTACCTAATGTAGAAGAAGTCATACCCCGAGACCCTGCAGATGGCATAGTGGTCAGAGTGGCCTGATGACTCGTGGTTGTTTCTGTTGATGCATCACCTGTGACTAGCAAATCGGTCATGTCTGTTTGGTCTGGAGATGTTGTTTGAACAGAGTTCGTAGCTTGGGTACTAAAGTCTGCAAGTGGACTCACTGTGTTACTTGTGTCGAGGACATCGGTTGTCATATCACTGGATTGCTCGGGTGTTGTCTGCTCCGACTCCAATGTAGCTTCTATTGTGGTAGGATACTGGGTTTCCTCTGTATTTTCTGATGTGGAGATTCCTGGAGATTCTGTCGCCAAGCTGCCTGTAAAAGACCCAAGGGAGGAGGATTCTTCTGTAGGTTGGTTTGTTCCAAGGGTGTCCGTATTAGCTGTTTGCATTCTAGAAGTAGGTCCACTGGTGGAAGTACCGTCATTTGGCTCCGTAGCATCAGTAATAATGGTAGTACTTTCAGTTTGGTCCGTAGAGTCAGTAACAGTAGTACCCTCGGACTGCATTATATCTGTAGTCTCAGACACAGTTCTACCTTCAGTGAGATCCGTAGCATCAGTAACAGTACTACTCTCAGTTAGATCCGTAATCTCAGAGACAGTAGACCTACCACCATCAGTTGGATCTGTGGCATCAGTAACAGGACCACTTCCAGTTACATCCGTAGCCTGATAGGGGGTGCCGCTTCCAGTCTGATCCGTAAAATCAGATACAGTACTCCTGCCAGGTAGATCGGTAGCATATGTTGGGGTTAGAAAATCGCCCGTAGTAGTATTTTCTGTTGACTCGAAACCAGTTGAAACTTCTTCGGTTTCTTCTGGACCTGTGACGGTGGTCATCTTGAAAGCTGTGGTGGGTTCCGATTTAGCATTCGCGTCAGTCCTAGTTGACGGTTGATCGCTTGTGGTTGATCCTGCAGTTGTAGCTGACGTCTCTGGCCGAGTCGTCGGTGGGACTGTACGGATTCCTGCATGATGATTCAAACGAGGAATAGAAATATATTTGTCATGGTCTTTTTTTAAGTATGCTGTTTTATTGCCATGAATGTCTTTATTATAGTTGAATTCATTACCATAGCTTTTAGAATTAATTTGTTTGATGAACTTCCATCGGTTTTCATCAGAGGTAGAACAAAAACAGCTGTCATTTTAATAGAACCAACATAACAATCTCCAAGAATAGATCTTAAGACAACTGATATATACATATTTTTTGCTTATCGATATTCTGCAATTTCTCATCGAAGTTACATATCGATGCTTCGCAAATTAATCTCAACATTTCCATGAATAGCATTTCAAAACGGTTTTTCCAACTTGTAGACAGGTTTTTCACTACTGATGAGACCGTCTTGGTTAAATATATATTTGAAATAAATAAGGAAATAAAGAGATGAGCAATGGATTAATTCTCACCAGAGCAAGATGGATTAGCTATGGTTGGTCTAGGATCCCAGACCCCATTCTGACACGTTGCTTGAGCATCACCTAAGACGTCACTAGTTCCAGTCACACACTCATACGTCACCACAGAGCCATGTGTGTAATTTTCCTGATTGGGATTGTATATGACGTCATCATAAACGCCTGGTGGCTCACAGTTACCTCAAAGAAGACAAATCGTAATGGTGTTAGTTGCAATTAAAGAATTAACCCTCAAAGCCTTCCTCTATTGATCAAAGCGAAGGTGAATTTAGAATATATTACGATAAAACAAAGAGAAAAGCAAGCCAATTTTTATTTTTTATTATTATTATTATTATTATTATTATTATTATTATTATTATTATCATTATTATTATAATAATTATTGTTATTATTATTATTATTGTTATTATTATTATTGTTATTATTATTATTATTATTATTCAATTCAATTCAGTTCTCATTTATTTCATTTTCAATTAAAAAGTACATTCAAAACAAATACAAAATAAGTCATAAACGAAATTAGAAAATGAAATGGGGAACTACATAAATAAAGCCTTTGGGCCTTGTACAAGCATAGTTCCCATTAAAATATTGCGAAAATGATATAGATAACAAATAGAAAAAACTAAAACTAAAACTAAAAATATGACACAAATACAGAAAAATAGGAACAGAAAAATAACTAAACATATTTAAGGGAAAGAAAATGCTTCAATTTTTTTTTTTTTTTTTGGAAAGAAGTGATTGTATTGCAATTAGAAATATATTTAGGGATTGAGTTCCAAATTACAGGGAAATTATGTCGTACCGATTTCATTGCATTATTTGTTTTTACTGGCCATAAGTGAAAAGAATCCTTAAAACGGGTATCATGATTATGTATCTGGTAATTAAGAGTGAACATTTGAGAAATATTAGAGGGTAATTTATTTTTAAAGTAAAAGAAACGAAGAGGAGCAAGGAGTTATAGTACAAATCAAAAATATTAAGAGTTTTCAATTTTCTGAACAATGGGGCAGAAGGGGCACGATAGGGACACCCCTGGCATATGCGAAGGGCCTTTTTCTGTAATTTAAATAATGTATTTAATTTAGTTCGACTACAATTGCCCCAAACAGCAACACAGTAATTTAGGTATGAGAGCATAAAGGAATTATTTAACAGTATTAAAGCAGAAGGCGAAAGCGAGTCTTTTAATCAATACAATATACGGATACATTTAGATACCTTTTGAGTGACCTTTTTGACATGTGTATCCCAATGTATATTACAATCAATATATACCCCAAGAAAATTAACACTATTAACCTTATTTATTGGATCATTGTTGATTTTAAGAAGTAAACTATCAAGTGAATCAGTTAGATTAAACTGCTTATGGTAGAACGTAATGTAATTTGTTTTACTAGGATTTATCAACAATCTATTTGATTTGAACCATTTTGTTACTTTATCTATTTCAGTATTGATATTACTTAGTAAATTACAAGTGTTAGGTTGGGTGTAAATTAAAGTGGTATCATCAGCGTAAATGATATAGTCAAATTTGTCAGATGAATGTGAAAGATCATTTATATAAATCAAAAACAATAAAGGACCTAGGATTGAACCTTGTGGTACCCCATGTGTAAGAGAAGAAAAATTGGAAGAATTATTGTTATAAACTACATATTGAGATCTATTACAAAGATAACTTTCAAACCAACTTAGTGGTAAGCCCCTAATCCCATAGTGTTCCACTTTTGACAAGAGTATTCTATGATCAACTATATCAAAAGCTTTGGAGAGGTCCATGAAAATGCCAATAAAAAATTTATTAGTATGAATTGCTGATAAAACTTTATCTTGTAAATCTATCAAAGCATGTGTAGTTGAATGATTTTTCCTAAACCCATATTGTGAATGAGTAAGAATATTATTTAAACAAAATGAATATAGTCGATTGTAAATGCATTTTTCTAACAATTTTGATATGGATGGCAGAATAGAAATGGGCCTAAAATTATCGAATTTATGAGGATCATTCTTTTTATATACAGGGGTTATTTTAGCAATATTTAGTTTATCTAGGACTATGTCTGTAGAAAGAGAGAGTTTGAATATAAAAATCAATGGATGTACAATATAAAATATTATTTTTTTTCATTAAGTTAGTACTAAGATTATCAAATCCAGCAGAGTTACTGTTGTGTAATGAATTACTAATGTTTATAACTTCATGTTCTCTTATGGGATTAAAGTAAATAAAATTGTTGATAAAACCAGTTAGATAGTCTTTAAAAGAAGCATTATTGGGAGAACTTGTCACTGAATTAGTTATCTGTCTACAACAGTTCATGAAATGTTGATCAAATTCAGTTACTATATGCTGTGGATCGTAAACATTTCCAGTCTCATTAGTAAAATATTCAGGCAAAGATGTTCTAGGCTTATTCAGTAATGAACTGATAACTGACCAAATCTGTTTTGTATTATATTCAAATGACTTTAATTTGTTAGAAAAATATGATTTATTTGCATGCTTTAACAGATTATTTAACTTATTTCTACATTTTTTGTATTTTCTTTCATTATCCAAGGTATTGTTTTGGAGAAATTGTTTATAATAACGACTTTTTTTTTCTTTATGCATCTCAATAAATACTTTGTTATCCATGTTATTTTTCATGCCTCTTTTAGTGTGCTTACTTTTTAACAATTATTATTATTATTATCATTATTATTATTATTACTTATACCGCACTTTTCCCATTAAAAACAGAAAGTGGGAAATGTAAAGGCGGTGAAAGATATCCACACAGAAGAAGGCTAACGAAAAGACGAAGGTTTGCCCTTTTCATAAACGAAATAATTAGGATTTCTCCTTTGGCTCTTTTATATTAAATGTTGAAGATTAATGCACTGACTGATAATTAGCATAAACTGATTCCTTTTCGGGTGTAACTCATGTCGTCTAGCGATTCTCCTAAATTGATTTGTAATTTTCTCTGCATTAGTTTTTTAGTTTAGGTAGATGTAAATGTAGTTATGTTTCGAGAAAAATAAATCACAGACAACAGGAGAGAGAAAAGGAAATAAAGATACAAATGAATGTATACATGTATATATAGAGAGAGAGAAATAAGAAGAGAAAAGAAGAGAGGGGAGGGAGAGACAGAGGGGAAAAGAAAGAGAGAGAATGGGAGGGAGAGAGGGGAGAGAGAGGAAGGGGAAGAAGAGGGGGAGGAGGAGGAGATCAGCTGAACACCAAACAAACCCATACACGTTAAGGTTTTACAGTAGGATAGAAAGACATAGTCACTTACTGTAACATATGAGTGGCGATGGAGACCAGTTCCCATTGATGCAATAACTTGATGGCGCTCCCTCTGCCTCTGAGTAGCCTGATTGACACTCCATTAGGACATTAAAAATTTCAGAATATTCATCCATATCAGGGATGAAGATAGTATTTGCATATTGGTCTCCAGTCGGTCGCTGACACACTGTGTGGGGAAAGTGGATTGTTCCAGGTCAAGTCCTTACGTCATCAAGTATTAAAAACAATTTCTTCTGATGACTATGATTAGATTTATCAGTATGTGTGTAATTGGGTTTTTACATACGTGTATCAATCAGATATGATTATTTACGCCTGGGACCGACGTTTAACGTCACCATCCGAAAGACGTGACTGAGTCTCGAACCTGGGTCAGCTGAATCAGTTTATAACTTCCACTGTTAGCTGGATTACAGGCGCACGCCACAACGCCCACGCCACAACGCCCAGTACGTGATACAACTGCTGATTCATTTTTTAAAATCTTTAATACAATTACTTCTAATAATCTACACCACCGCGGCTACTATACAACACTACAAGTAGTACTATTTCAATACTCCTAAATTAACTACGGAAATTAAATAAGGTGTGCATGATATTAGCCAACTTAAAATGCGAGTAGGTTTGCAGAAGTTATTTAGTTGTTTGTTTTCGGTCTAACTTCGTTATTATTTTTGTACAATATTTTTTCATGACTTAAAAAAGCAATATTTATCATTTTGTTAAAAAGTTATGATAAATTTCACCCTTCAAAAGAGCTCAATGTTATTAAATTTAGTCCGCTATAATTTCCTCATCAAATGTAATCATTACCCTTGAAAATACTCTTTTATTTTGATTCTGATAAGAAGTCTAAAACATTTGACAAGTATTTGTTGTCACGTTGTTGTTGTTTTTTTTTTTCTTTTGTAAACTTGTTACGATTTGCAGTAATCAACTTACAGTTTCGTATTTCTATCCCATAATCACCCGTTTAAAATAAAACTTACAATTCCTTCCTAATTTAAAGGTTTATTTGTCCTATTTTAACAAACATAACATTGGAAGTTATCATATTAACTGGGTCATGCAATTAGTTGAATTGTTTATTGAAAATTTAACTTTCAATGCGAATTATAAGCATGGAAGATCGTAAACTATAGATTTTATCATAAACAGAAGAGGAATTTTATAAGAATTTCCTTATCTTTTTTCGTATACATCCCAAAGCATCATTTCTTGGACAGATTTTTTGACACCTTTTCTGTTTATATATTTTTAAACATTAACACTCATAAAACATACATTTATGTCCCCCTTTTTTTTTTTTTTTTTTTTCCTTTTCTGTAGAGATAATTGTAAATATATAAAAAACAAAAAACATGTAAATATAAGTGTGAATATATTACAAACCACATAAAGACGACGGACCTGTATAAACGGAGCTTATACATTATGGATTATTAAGACGATTCGCAAAATTTACTTGCACATGAGAATACAATGTGGACAGCGAATATACGAGTGCATGCATATGAGTGTGGGTACATTAAAGCCCACCGCACACTATACGATCGACTGCGATCCGATTTGGAAATAAATAGAAATGGCATTGAATATGGACATTTTAACAAATAACTTCTTCCTCATTCAGGTTCTGAACCATAATATGAATATAAGACTTTGGGGGCGTTGTCAGCCTTCTACCCGGAATAAGGGCCAAATCAGTTTCAAATCGTAGACAATCGTAGGACTGCTCTGACGTAACTACGGTTCGGAGCCGATTTAGCTTTTCCTCCGACTAGAATTATTGCATTAGGCCGCATTTTCGAAATTACTATGTATTTGACAGTTCAGAATCTCAGTAGAAAATATCTTATTTGTTCAATATTTTTATCAAATGTTATTACATTTTCTTCCAGAATCGGATCGTAGACCGATCGCAAAGTGTGCCGTGGGCTTACACAGCACAGGCCCCTAATGTTCACTAAAAAGAAATATCGTGCTTTCGACAGCACTAAACTAAACTGAACTAATTAGCATTGCTATAATACTCTGTATACCTAATTATGTTATTTTTGTGCTTACCTGCATAGACTGATGGTATGTGTTCCAACAAAATGGCTCCTAAGATAAGGACGTTCATCCTTTCTCTCTGCCAGACGCTCATCATACTGAAAGAATGTATTCCAATGTAGGCACACCAAATGGCTATAATGGTAATGACCGCTCTAATGATTGGTGAGATTTGGTCGTGTCTACTGTGAGCTATATGTCCTTACTTACTTTCTAACTAGAAGAGGGGTAAACGAAAAAGGATAACATGAAATGATAGAAGATGTAAAATAGCTTGAAGCTGAATGGTACGAAGCGCAATAACATGAATGAGCGAAAGTAAATTAGAAGGATTTTTTTTTAAAGTACACTAACACGAATATCACAATCAGATAATGTCAACCTTATTCTTTCAAGTTTCAAGTTTCAAGTTAAAGACATTAATATCCAATTTTCCAAGATAGGTATGCAAAGTAATAAATGAACAAAATGATGTACATGTATATAAAAAAAAAATATGACAATATAAAAATTCATCGTAGTACATACATAATTAGAAGACACACCTCTAAAAGCAAAAGCTTGGGGCGAGGATGCCCTTAGGCGTGAGAGTACTTTTTTTTTTAAATTCCTTTTAAGTATTTAGAACGTCTTGAACACTGAATATGGTATACAAATTGTAAGACAGAGTTGCTTTTTTCATTATATCAAAATTAAGATTAATGACATTTTTTTTATAATAAGTACAGGTTGTCGGTCAAATCAATTGATAACATCAGAACATAAAGTATATACTTACTGATTAGAGGAAAAGAACGTACATTGTTGTAGCGCAAGCAGCTCCGTTAATTGTGAATTATCACTGGCATACCTGAGCGTAACATTTCCTCTTGGTTGATTGTTTCATAACAAAGATAATCATTTTCAATATTAGTAATCGAAAAGGTATTTCACTCTACTTCCGAGAATGAACAATTCGTTGTTACAACTGAAGAAATACTAAAAGGGCGAGCGAAAAAGAGAAATGACGGATTACTTGAAAAGCAAATATGTAATTTAGGGGAAACGCAAACCGTTTACGATGTCTCGATATTGCCTCTCGGTTTGCATATACATCGTCGAATACGTTCAAGCTCAAGTGCTTCCACCCATATCGCAAACAGAGATTGTTTTATTAGGATGATTAAGTTCAACTCGATCCTGGTATGGTCAAATACTCCTTAACCGTTTGGGTATTCAGGTTGGGCGTATGTAGACTTTAAACATAAGTGAATATACCTCTTTAGCAAACACAGAGAAATACTATGATACCGTTAAATTGTATGCTTAACAAAACATTTGGTTATATAATTAGGAGTGTGAATACCATCGAGTTCATGGCGAAATATAGCATTTTATGTGCTTTAGTCAACTCTGCAGAAATCATTCGCATAAAATCACGTCATTTTTTCATTCCAACTGCTCTTGTTAGAAACCTTGCAACGTTTTGCATGACCTCATTTTCGTTTCAACAGTATCGTTGGTGTTTTAGCACGACTAGACAACGAGCAAACACAAAATTTCTAGGTTTTCCATATAATGAAGATATATATATTTCAAATTGAAGCAACAGAAGAAATTAACATTCCCTCCACCGGGCATGCTGGATCTAGCCTATATACCTTGTGCTGTTGTAACAGGGGGAACGAGTAATCAGAAGAAAGAATAATAATCAATCATCAATCAAGTTTCAAGTACCTGAAACTATTTCTCAATTGTTGGCGTTATAATAAAACATTATTTCTATGTGTTAATAAAGTATGCAGATGATTTATTATTCGCTTGATCACCAACAATGATGAGGTTGCATACAAAGAAACAGTTGGCAAGTTTGCAGCGAAGAAAATTCACTTGTTCTAAACACTTTTACTTTTAGAATAACATTACAAAGTTGTAAAAGGGTCGATTTCAGGATTTTGTACAAGGGGGGGGGGGGCGCACAATCCTGTAAACTTTCTGACAAGCAAAAAATAAAGTTTTTACATTTTTCTGGTATCTTTAAAGACGAAAAATTGAAAAGGGAGCACTTTTTTTAACATAAAGTATATACCTCTTGGCGTTTAAAGGGGGTGGGGCATGAGCCAGTTGTGCACCCCCCCCCCCCAGGCCCGTTATTGACTTTTATATCAACACACCAAGCTAAAGGCCCTGTGATACATACGACATTGCTAAAGAGTATTTTTTTAAATAAAAAAGCTCCATATTTGACTGTTAATCTACGATTGCAAGACACATTTGCCATGTTCTTCTCGACCATGTCGACGTGAGACTTCATTTGAACGTGAAAATAAAACACATTTTGACACCTCATTCACATAAATGGATGGAAAGAATAAACGAATTTTCGTAGGGGAAGCAGCAAATTAAAGGGACTGTTTCAGGGAGAAAATTGCGCCTCCACCCCCTCCCCCTGCCCAAAAGAAATTAATTCGTTTTTTTGTTTGTTTGTTTTTTTACGAAAAGGAAGGGCTGCGGCCATCTAACCCCCACCCTTGTCCGTCTATTCAACAATATTGAATCATGTGGTATGATGACCTAATGAAGCAACATTATTATGCAAAGATATACGTGATGCAACATTCCTTAGAAATGGTAGGGGTTTAATTGGAGAGACGGCTCAAGAAGTTATTGCCTTCCAAGTTATCACAAGATATCCTAATGATCAATTAGGAGAATGCCAACTGTCAATCAAAATCAAAGTGAGGCTAATTAATATGACCAACATTCTGTCTACTTAGTACTTACAAGGCGCATTTAATTTGCTGTTTTGATATGAAGCAACATACATGTTACACCGCGTGTATTATAAAGGTTCGGAATCAGGGGGTTAATTTATCTAGTACATATACAGTGTATGAACGTGGAGGGCGTACACTATACAATGGCGTCCACGACTCGTAATCATGGTAATAGTCTACCATTTCTACCGAGCCCAAACATTACGTGAAATACAAGACATAACAAACAACCACAGAGGACTCTTTCTGAGTTTCTGATTTTATTGATATCAAAATTTCTAGTCGATATCTAATAAGTTAATAGAAAACATAATTTGATTTTCTGTAATTGGTTTTAAAAACATGATATTCTCTCTCATCATAATGATAATTTTTAAATTATATATGATATGCACATAAAGCATCAAACTGTATGCTAACTTACTTAATTAATTTTGATTTATTTGTGAAATACACGTTTTCATAATAATGATGATAATAATAACATCATTTCTATTGCGCACATTTATTCTTAAGTTACAAAAAAAAATAATAAGATACTGAATGTTCATAAATCTCACTGATCTACTATTGAATATTTTTTCCACTCCTTACTTAATGTTTTTCATAAAACCTGATTTATCATAAATTTTTGTAAACAATATCATGCTACACAAAAAAAAAAAATACATGTATTCAGTGCTCGAAAGCCTGCTGAGTTACACCACATATATAACAGGACACGAATTAACATGCAAATAGTACTAGCCACATGAAGTTTAGGAATGCATTATCGGTTATACCACAAATGAAATAGATTATGTACAAATGAAAATAAAAAAAATAAATAAATAACCTGCCGCGTCATGAGTAAATATATTCACTTTTTTTCAATATCAATAGTATCAAAAAGAATTAACATCTTTGATGAAATAAAGACATAATTTTCGTTCATACGTCTCATTTTCTCTTTCTCTCTCTCTCTCTCTCTCTCTCTCTTTCGACAGGTATACTTATTATATACCTATTCTAGACCTGAAATTATTTTGTCATTCTATATTCCTGTACAAATATATATTTTTTGTCAAGAGATAGGCAAAATTATCCAATTTTATTGTCAAAAAAGAAGGAAGGAATACATTAATATCGTATTGAATACAAGAGCACTATCATTGTATTCACGCCCCTCTTGGGTGAGAAATTTGTGATTTATTGATGACTATATTCATCAAAATCTTTTGAGTTCAAACCACTTCACCCCGACAATAGAGTAATCTAAATTTTAGAGGGCAGTTTTAGTAGTAGTAGTAGCATTATTATTATTATTATTATCATTATAATTAGTATTATTATCATTGTCATTATTTTGCATGAGATCGATCGATCGTACAAGCGCTTTAATATTTAATGATAATAATGTACTAATGATAAAATTGATACATTATCTTTGATTATAAAATTCAACATCGAATTACAAAACCCTGTGATTATCTGTCTCAGAATAATTAATGCGACATGACATTATAAGTCACGTTATCAATGCCCAACTCCTCATCTACATTTTCCGGAGGTAAGTGTAACGCGACATCATCATTATCGTTCGCTGATGTCATCATCGTTGGTGGTGGAGGTGGAAAGCGAGTATCGTCAAAAACAGTATCCTCATCATCCGTGTAATCGTCATCGAAATCATCACCGACATCGTGTACTTCGCCTTCAAGAGTAGTTCTGTCCTCCATCTCCACCTCGTGGGGGTGATTCTGACCGTCCTCTGAGCTCGCCCAAGCACCGGGAAAGAAAGCGAAGGTGTGGGACTTGTATGTCTGCCATGGTGAGATACCCTGTTTCAAAGAGAGAGAAAACGAGGCTGTGCATACTATCACGTCTATCCCCGATATATCCCCTCAACCAAGAATAAAAGATAATACGATTACGAGGTGGAAAATAACGATCTAGCCATCACTATATAGGGATAATCGGGAGAAGTAAAAAAAAAAAAAATGATTTCCGCATAAATGCCTAATTTACAAATTTACTTGAAGAAAAAAAATCAAGACCCATTTGAAAGTTTCATGATCTTGTTAAAAGAGCAGACCCTTGCTGAAAAACACCTTTCTGAACTAACTGCCCTGTTTGAGCTGTTTAATAGTTTGTAAAGTTTACCCTTTCGAACCAACAGCGATTGTAATAATAGACACCTTCATCATTTAAGAAAAGGTGCTTAATATTAACATAAGGGAGAAAGCGGTGTGAAACGACTGAGCCCCGTTTTGCAAAGTTCATATTAATGACGTTACTTCTATCTCTAAAACACGATTAGACTTACCTCTTCAGCCACTACGCCATCACTCATCCTAACTGGGTTACCATTGACAGACACAACCAGCTTGTCATTGGTTCGACATGACTTCGTGATACGATCACCACAGCAGACTAGGAATAGGACAACGATAAGGAGAAAGCCCACGGCCCCGATCATACTGTAAGCAACGATTTTCCATTTGTCATCTGCAGAAATGAAATAAAGACTTAAGAAATCGGATAAAGATTCTAGACCTACAGGGGTCATGGTACATGCATGATTATGAGGAACAAACATGAGCAATCGGACTCCTCAATTCCCACATTTTGGAAAATTAAGTGAGCACCTATCTATGTTATGCTTCCCACGGATGACGGACTATCCCCTGGCCCTATATCGCCAACCCTTTTTGACAACCCTGTGTCTGCCACTGCAGCTGGTGGATGGCATATCAAGTAATAAGTTTGAAAACAGATAATAGAGAGTATGGAAATAAGGACGATAAAATCATAATTGTAGCACCATTGGTATATTGGGCAACTCTATACCATGTCTACACGGGTCGGAATACGAAATGCGTAACAGTGTTGCACCACTCCCCTTATTTTCAGGCACTTAGTAATACTCTTGAAAATATCCTCCTGTAGTTCAATTACGAATCACTCTATTATATACCAGCTTTCTGGGTTTTTTATGTATATCAATTGGTGGGGGCATGTTGGCAGAGCAAAAGCTGCTAATGAACCGTTCATTCTGTTAACTTCCTTTCCAACAATTTCCTTTTTAACAATTTCTACCTCTTCAAAACGAATAATATTGGCACCCATGGTTTTTCTCTGAAAGAAAGTGACATTAAATCCCTTTGTACCTGCTTCTTTCGGTGTAGCCGTAGTAACATCAACACTCTTTGAAGTTTGTGCTGTGGTTGCAAGAACATTTACTTCTGCGAATTAAGAAAAATGTGAATGACAGAGAAAAGCAAATGAGTCTAAAATAAGGTTATGGCAGAAAAGAGGAAATCTTCCGAAGGACGTTTAAAAAAAAAAAAACAATGAAATTATGACATGATCGTTTTGGGTTACTTAAATATCAAAATAAGCCCCGATCTCGATTTTGCTAAAGCAGTCAGACCCAACTCCGGAAAACCGAGCACAGGTATATTCTCCGAAAACGGCGTATGGAGCAAGATGAATATGGAGCCCTCAAAAAAGAAGAAGAAGGAAAAAGAAGAAGGAGGAGAAAGAAGAAGGAGGAGAAAGAAGAAGGAGGAGAAAGAAGAAGAAGGAGAAAGAAGAAGGAGGAGAAAGAAGGAAGAGAAAGAAGAAGGAGGAGAAAGAAGAAGAAGGAGAAAGAAGAAGGAGAAAGAAGAAGGAGGAGAAAGAAGAAGGAGGAGAAAGAAGAAGGAGGAGAAAGAAGAAGAAGGAGAAAGAAGAAGGAGGAGAAAGAAGGAGGAGAAAGAAGAAGAAGGAGAAAGAAGGAGGAGAAAGAAGAAGGAGGAGAAAGAAGAAGGAGGAGAAAGAAGAAGGAAGAAGAAGAAAGAAGAAGGAGAAAGAAGAAGGAGGAGAAAGAAGAAGGAGGAGAAAGAAGAAGAAGGAGGAGAAAGAAGAAGAAGGAGGAGAAGGGCGGGGAGGAAGGAGGAGAATATGAGGAAAAGGTTAAATATACAAGATTACAGATTTAAAAATGATGTAGGAAAAAAAAATAGACAGATCGCTGCTCTCGTAATATTGAGATGACGTGATTTTAACAAGCATGGGCTATTTTCAGGATTTTAATACGGTGTGCCTTATTTTATCCATACCTGTAATAGCAATAGTATTCTTGTCAATCGTGAAAACTGTTCCATTGGCTTCCAGACTTCCATTTCCATTCTCGAGTTTGATCAGGGTGGTGTTCAAAAGCGTTGTTTCAGTGACCTCAGCCGATGCCTTAAACTCGGTGTAAAACCATGCTATGATGCTGCCTGATGTAAAGTTATACACATTGCACCCTGTGTATCCTTCCAAGTCGCCGTAAACAACGACTGCCTGGGTATTGTGTGGTAAATTTGAAAGGAGATTATAAGTTACTGTAATCACCAGCAACTACTACCTATTAAGAAAAAAGCTGCCAACTATCATCTAGTGTCATGTCTTTACTTTATTTCATTTCATTTCATTTATTTGACAATTGTATATTTGACATGGATACTTGCTTTACTCAAATAAAAGTAAAAGGCTCAGACACAATTACATTACGAGTACAGACATTACATCCTCAATCAAGGCCGACAGCTTGAAGAGCGCCATCCATCTGGCAGTCGACATAATTTACAGGCACATCATAATAATCACATTGGGTGAAATCCGAATCACGTTTGTTTTAATTCGACGAAGGTAGAATATATCAATCATAGGATCTTTATAAACATGATAAAAGCAATTTCGATATAAACGGTGTAAACGTTGAACATAAATAGTTTCGTGTGTGATTAATATTTTCAACATAATTAATAAATATTAAGATGTGGACATCCCATTCAAATATGAAACGGCACATATACTGAAATATGTATTTGAGAATTTCTCCTTTATCAAGAAGAGACAAACAGAAAATTTGATTAGGTTTTCTTTCTTTTCAGGCCTCGTTTATTTTCCTATCAAATTTTCTCATTTCGTGACCATGAAGATCTGGTCATCACTATATAGGGATAGTCCAAAGATGTTCTCCTACAGGCAACGACTCCCATGAGAACAGGATAATACTTACCACAGCACAAACTTGAGCTACGAGTTCCTGATACAGGTCGCTTTGAGGGTCTGTCAAATCATCGGTGAAGTTTGCTTCATTTCCATCTACTTCAAGGATCTCATAAACCATCAGAAAAGATGATGTGTCTAAACAAGAGAGAGAGAGATGTCGGCCATTAGAGTGGTAGATCTGTGGATCTATTTTGCAATATCTCATAGATACCGTCATTGGAATCCCTTGATCAAAACTTAATCCAATACTCACATCCTTCATTTCAAAGTATAAAAGCGCTGGATCAAGAATCTAGAATATCGAATAAAATGTCATTTTTTCTATTTAGAAAGGTAAGAAAAGTACGATACTGTCTGTTGCTTATGCCATTTTTGTAAAAGCTAATTCTTAATTGCTGTATTCATTTTTTCATCGTAGTTCCGCTTTGCATCATTGGTGCTTCTTTATATACACTCTTAAAACTAAAGTGTTAAATTACCATTTAAAAGGGCCGAGGAGTGACAACTTTTTCAAAATTGTAGATTAACACTTTTAACATGCTGGATACAACTCTATAAAGGCTGAATTCAGCAGTTTAAAAGAGTTAATCTACCATTTTTAAAAAAAGTTGTCACTCCTCGCCCTTTTAAATAGTGATTTAACACTTTAGTTTTTAGAGTGTATCCATCCATCTATCTAATCTAGATATCTCCAGATATGGTTTTTACACAATTAACATAATCATAAACGCATAAGGCCACAACATTAGTCGTAGTAGTAGTGGAAGGCGATGGATCAGAAGTATTTGGGTTAGCTTCAATGGTTCTGTCTTCCTAGGCTCTGTTGGTTTAACGGTAGTAACTTTCCCAGAAACTGTGGTCTTTCGAGATGATGTCAGCGTACTCAGTGTGTTGTAGGCTCTTGTAGTAGTGAAGTTGTCGCAGCAGATGTTTCAAGTCCTACAGTTTATGAAGGTCATGAACGATCATAGTTGTTACGTTCTAGCAGCAACATGCTGCTAGAAACGATTAAAAAGGGATATCACTGATGCTCTTTTTTGCGGATTCTAATCCTGTATAGTTATCATATTCAGATGAATCATGCATGTAATCTATATTTGATTTTGAATTTTATATTTGACTTGAAGAGAAAAAAGTGAAGTGTGAGGAAAAACAAAGGACATATGTAAAACATACCCGAAACAGAAGTCAACGGATCAGAAGTTTGATGTTGTGTTGTCTTCGCTGGTTCAGTTTTCTTGGGTTCTGTTGGTTTAACTGTCGTAGCTTTGCCAGGAATTGTTGTCTTACGAGATGTCAACTCGCTTTGTGTGGTAGTCTCTTGTGGTGAAATTGTCGTAGCGGTTATTGTAGGTCCTAAAATTTCATGAAATTCAAGGTCGATCATTGTGATTGTGTGCATATTGCTAAAAACTATTAGAATGCACTAATATAATTATGATACGTACATGAGGAGCACAGGGTGTAAGAATCATTACAACCATGAAAAAACTATGAAAAGAGCGGGTACTGATCCTATGGTAGTAAACCATACTTGAAATCCTAATTTATTAAATTAAAGCCACAAATCTTTTAAATAAGATTCATATATAATTGGAAAATGTAATTAAAGGAAACATAAATGTAAAACATACCCTCAGCAGCAAGTGTCGAAGCTGTAAGACCAGAGGTAGGATATTGGGTTGTTCTCTCGGGCTCAGTTTTCCTGGGCTCTGTTGGTTTAACGGTTGTAGCTTTTACAGGAATCGTCGTCTCTTGAAACGTTGTCAAATAGCTCTGTGACGTATTCTCTGGTAGAGGTGTAGTTTTCTTGGCAGTTGTTTCTCCCCCTGTAGTTAATGTAGGCATCTGATTAGTTGTACCTGACCGATATGTAGCAATCGATTCTAATGTGGCCTGCTCATTAGTTGTAGACACTAGTGACGTGGACATGGTAGCACTGTCAGTAGACATATCAGAAACTGGTGAGTCTGTATTTGCAACTCCTTCTGTGTTCATGGTGCTTGTCGCAATAGATGTATAAGCATCTGGGAGAGTAGTTCCGTCTAGGTCCGTAGCACCACTTGTTGCATCCATTGTAAAGGTAGCGGATGTCTGGACAAAATCTGTTTGCTTATTTGTAATCGTATTCTGAGTAAAATCCAAAGTAAAATCGGTAGAAAATATACTCTCTGTCCCATTTGTGGTGTCTAAATTTGTGGTTGGGAAATCTTCAGTTGTGATGGACATGATAGAAGTCAACACATCTCCAGCGTCTGTTGATGTCGGAGTGTCATTCGAGGCATCTTGATAACCTGACGTAGTATGTGGAAAGGTTATCATCTCGGTTGCAAATGGATACTCATTAGTAGGGATTGGACTATTTGACGAGGAAACATCTGTACAATCAGTCAAATTTCCTTCCGTGCTAGACTCTACCTCATTAGTTGTAGCAAAGGGAGATGACGTTTTCGTCTCTGTGCCAAATAGGAGTGTTGTGTCAGTAATAGTATAGTCTACAGTTGTGATGTATTCCTGATCCGTTTCCGTAGTTGGTGGAAGTGATTGTTGGATCAGTGTTGTCATGACATTTTCCTCTGTTGCCATCTGAAACGTCGTTCTCGTTTCAGTTTCCTCAGCGACTGTGGCACTTGTTACAGACGACAGTTCTTGTGTGATATCAAACATTTGCGTCGTTTCAAGGGTATATGAGGAAAATAGCTCATCTGTGGTTTGAATTGTATCAGGTTTTGAAACAAGCTCAGTCACATCAGTATTCGTGTTTTTAGTCGAGGCAGTGATGCTTTCTGTCGAAATACCATCAATGGTTGTAACTGCATCGGTTTTTGTTAGCATTTCTGTAACCAGGTTAGCAGACGTAAAATCAGTAACCGTTTCTGTCCTATCGAAATTGTCTGTGTATGATGTAAACTGTGGATCAGTGGTTAAGTCAGCATGATCAGTAAAAATCTCTGTCCTGTCTAAATTGTCGGAGTCTGTCGTCAACTCCGGGTCTGACCGTGGTGTACTGGACATGGTAAACAGTTCTGTTGTCAATGACTCTGTTTCGGTAGAAGGGCGGTTTGAACTCGTTGTCAGCGTGGAATATTCGTCCGATGTAAAAAGTCCCGTCATTGGTGTAGTGATGGCGCCATCTTCAGTGGCGTAGTCTAAATATGGCATCGTTTCGGTGACCGATGTAGTCATGGAGATCAAGGAAGTAGGCACAGCTGATGAGGAGAAAACATCCTCAGCTTCTGTTGTAGGAACATGAAATGGTACATCAGTTGTGGATGGATATAAATCTGTTACGTCAAGTACACCTGTGTTCATTCTAGAACTCCCAGTGGCGACATAGGGGGTCTCGGTATTGAACTGTGTAGATGAATCCTCTGGATCAGTATTTAGGTTTACAGTCTGTGTAAATATTGATGATATTATTGTAGTTTGCTTAGGCTCTGTAGAATAACTCTTTTCAGATGATGTTGCAGCATTACTTGTTAATACTGAAGGTGTAGGTGACGAAGTGGATGTTTCGTTCCTTGGAGAGTCGGTGGTGTAATCTGAAGGGGTTAAATAAAATTGAAAAAAAACCAGATGATGAACAGATAAAATCAACTGAATAGATAGACAGAGGAGGAGAAAGAGAAAAAAAAGGGGGGGGCAATGAAAAAAGAGGTAAAACATGATTGCACATTCCACTTTAAAAATGTTGGTAGGTAGAAAAAACAGAACAAATCACAACACCAACAAACAAACAAAAACAAAAACAAAAAAATCAGAGAAATATAACAATATTTCTAAAATATAAAAAATGATTTTAAAAAATGGTTCTTTCATTAACGCAAATCCGATCTTTAATACTTCTTACCAAGGCAAATTCTGACTCTAATATTGTGTGTTTGTCTATAACGATTTACGAAGTTGATAGTTTTATGAATATAAACCTACCTGTACAATAAGGTAGTAAAGATGGTTCCCAAGCACCGTCAATACAAGTCGCCTGATCGGGACCAACAAGAGGACCATCTGATCCTTCAGCGCAGGCGTATATGATGACGTCATTGTGCATATAGGAATCCTGTGTCGCAGAGTATGAACTACCATCCGGGTATTGGATCGTGTTAGAGGGTAGATCTGGAGCGGTACATCCAGCTGAGAAAGAGACAGAGAGAGAGAGAGAAGGAGATGAGTAGACAGAGAGAGATGCTGTTAGAGAAAGGAAATGAGTGTTTAAATGGTGAAAATAATGAACCACGTTCACGAGCAATGTTGAACAAAATGTTCGACGGCCTTTTTATGCAACATCTATTCAAAAAGGGGGTGGCTTGTATTCATCTATAATGATTGATATTGGTTTGAGTTCACACTGAACTGCATCAATAATGATTGTTTACATAGTGACAAACCATGATAATGTTGGAGCATATGAAACACGAACATTCCTTTATCATTTATTCAAATATCGTCAAGATCGTTCTTCCGATAACTTTCTCTTTTCATTTTCAATCTTTAAAAATGACAGTTGAAACAGAACATGATTCTTACCATAACAATAGAAGAGAGCAGGCTCTGGATTCCACCCAGTAAGAGGATAGCAATAGCTGTAGTGAGATCCACCTTCGGTATACCCATACTGACATGATAGTATGATATATGACCAGTTACTATAGACACCTTGGTCAGGTGTAACAGTTACCAGAGACTCGTCTGACAGATTGGGAGCTTCGCAATCTAAGAAAAAATGGAAAGAAAGAAAGAAAGAAAGAAAAGGAAAAATGTTTTAAAATTTCAGTAAATTTGATTCCAGGTATACTAAATCAATCAAAATATTTGAATACACTGAACAATGTAAACAAGAAACCGATTATTACTCGTGAATAAGCAGCGAATTAACCCCCCCCCCCCCCCCGGGCCTTTTATCACTAATCACTTCAAGTTCCTCAAATGTAACAATATTGATCAGTGTATTATAATCTCTATCGAATAATAGATCATAGAACATGATATCTAAATTGAAAGTCTTCGACATGTTCGGTAGAAGATGAGCTTCATTTGGTTGAAGTGTAACAATGAACCTGTATACGTTCTATAAAATTTCAATTTTGTAGATCTGTCGACTAACTCACAATTGACAAATAAAAGTTACTAACAACAGTAACAAATCTTACCTCCATTTGACTGCTGAATCCATGAATATACTAAAATAAAATCAAAGACGACTAAGCAAATAAAGCTATTCCTTTTCATGTCTAGCGCAAAGTCTGTAAGTCATAAAATCCCTTTAAATCAAAATAATTCCAAACGAATACGGGCTAAAAATAATTCTAGTAACAGCTTGCCAAAGCGTGTCTTGCATTCGTTAACTGAAAATGGAGAGGCTGCACATATACATCGCAGGAAAAAATCATATACAATCAACTGATCATCAAGGCTGTAATGTCTTTGGAGAAATGACGAGGTAGATGGGATGGGAGAGACATCATCCAACCTTGAGTGGTGAATCACCTCACTTATCATGCCTTCCGATCAGAAACACACCTCACGAAGAATGCAAGAAATCCTTTATGTCAACATATCATTCGTAATCAATCAAACTCATATTTCTCTTGTTCCTGATTTACCTAGTTCAAACAACCTTACACCTTTACCATGTCTACAACTATATTGCATTGCAAGTATCAATATGAGGACCATTCCATTGGTTAATAAACCTTTAATTTTATTTACCAATTCAACGGATGCAGTTAAAAGGCAAATGAAGTACCATCACGCCCAATCTCGTCTCCTACGCATATATCAAAGAATATGTCGTTTCTTCTGTTTGTTAACTGTTAAACTGTTTTCTGTGAATTTCTTAAAGCTTTTGAATCAGAACTATAATTTATCATAAGTAATTACCATAAATATTTTTTTTTTCACTTTTGTTATTATTTATCTTAACGGGTCAGATAAGTGTATTTCTTGTATACTGGAGAGGCATTGTAGTAAAGAGAGAGAGGGGGGGGAGGGAGATACGGACAAACATACATACGGATAGACAGAGAGAGACAGACAGACAGAGAAGGGGTCAGAGGGAAAAGGACAGGTAATTATTATATTTCACAGGGCGTAACAATTTTCCACCATCCCGCGATCTCCCTTCTTTTATCCACCCCCCCCCCCGAACCCACTTCTCCCTTTCTCTCCCTCCTCCCCTCTCACTCTCCCTCCCCCTCCCTCTCTCTTCTTTCTCTCTCTCCTCTATCTCTCTCTCTCTTTCTCTCTTTTTTCTCTCTCTCTTTTCAACTCGACTTGTTTGTGTCTGCATAATGCTCTCACATATCTCTCACCATGCTCACATGTATATTGTTTCTCTTCCTATGTATATCAGTATATTCAGTAATATTACTCTCTTTAACTCTAGTTTGTTTACATTATCAATACCACAATCAGTACATTTATTGAGTTTGATACAATTACAATACTTACTCCCTACTAGTTTCTGACAAACTTATTTATGGTCGTGTGTACATCTAGCTTATACAGATATCATCTCGTACAATAAAAATGAGTGCACCATTGTCCTGTGTATTTCAATTCTTTGAGCATTTATTCTTAACAAATCAATACCGTTGATTTTAAAGTGAGAAATTAAATATATCTGCATTTATTTGCATTTATTATATCTTAAATACATCTCACATCCTCATTTCAGTGAACGAATGATTGAAAAACATGGTAGAGACAATATTCGTGTTTCAGATGTGAAAAAAAAACCTTTAACTTACTGTCTAATTGATTTGATGAAACAAATGAACAATTTTGAATTAAATAATTATGAATACTAAGCAGCCTTGAATAAGATAACCATGATTTAAAATGAACAAGAGGTCATAATCATAAAGTGAATAAAATATGATATATGAATATATGATTATATTTGTGCTAATGAATATATAATAATCATCAATAATAACTTAAATATGGTGTGGAAAGTAAATTTTACGAGCCATGTAAAAAAAAAATAAACATAACAAAAATCCGTTTCCGGCAACTTATTGATAACAAAGCCATGAACGTCAGGGAACAGCAAAGTGGGTTTTCCAAAATCTTATCGCGATGGTTCATAACATAACATTTTCCAAAGTTATGCATTGTCCTTTTGGTATGAAATAAATAGACAGAAATAGCTTGACAAGCAGAAAGGGGCTAATTACTCATAATGCGATGATATTACTTCCGGCGATGTTGCAGTTTTTAACAATGCATTAACTGAATAAGTTAAACACGGTCGTGAACGTAAAGCCAATGATCAACAAAAAATTATATATCAGTAATCATTTTTACGCGGTTCATACTATAATTCTGTGTACGCCTATGTATATTCAGTCACATTAAAATCGGTAGAAAATTAAAATTATGAAAAGGCCTTCAAGCTGGGAAGCAAAATATTGTAGATTTATTGATACAGACAATTAAATAGGACAGAAGAATTCGGTTTTTAGATGATTATGTTTAAAAGTTAAGCGTATAAATTATAAGATGTAGACTAGGACTAATGAAGCTTAGTTGATAAATTGACTTATTCGTGAAACTTTATTTCATTGATTATGGCACACCTAGAATCTACGTTAAAAAAAAAACCGGGGTCGCATTAAGTGTATGGGTAACTGAAAAAAGGTGAAAGAGGGAGATAGGAATAAAAGAGAGAGAGAGAGAGAGAGAAAGAGAGACGGATGGATGGAGGATGATTCTTTTGAAGCAATTACTTCTGTAAAGCAATATGAGATATTAAATCAGCCTACACGTTAATTATTCTGCATGTTTATTTTCACACATCGTTACTGTACAATCATGGATTGCTTGTCTAGGTACAATTGCCGTGGAAATGTGCATATGTGCAAACATGCATGTTACCATTGTTATTGTTTTTGTGCAATGACCTTTGTGATTTTTTTTTCTTTTTTGTATTTTTATATCAAACGTTCCTGCCTTCCGTCCTATATACGCACCTCGCGAGTTGTTTTTTCCCCCTCTTTTCTATTTACTTTACTTCCTCTTTGCATTTTCTTTCTCTAGTCTCTATCGCTTTATCTCCCCCCCCCCCCATCTCTCTCTCTCTCTCTCTGTTTCGGGGAGGGGGTGCAGGAACGGGGAGCGAGGGACTTCAGGGGTGTTTGGGTTTTTTTTGGGGGGGGGGTTGAGGGGGGACGGGAGGTTGGACAGTAGGGGCGTAATTCTATCAAGAGAACATTGTGTAAATGTGTGCACTCTGATTCTGCCAATGATAGGCACTGATACTGTGTGTTCGTAGTGTTGAAAAATTATGGATTTTTTGCTACGTCGTGCTATACGGCTATTGTGTCGATGTCATGTTATGTTTTGTATAATTTTCCACTGATTTTGTATGCAATTTTTTAAAGATTTATAATTTCATGTTTTTGTTCTTATTTTATACATATTGTATGTAAAAATCCCATTCTAAATTTCCTTGATATTATTGATGGACGAATAAAGTGAATTGAATACCGATAACTCTTTAAGCCTCTTCAAGCCTCCTTGTCTTTTTACTTGCACATCACCTCCCTATCAGGTAACCACTTTCCATTGGCACATTTCTGAACGGACGGTCCAACCAATACCTTCTCTCCGATACAGATGTTTTTGATGACGTCATTGAATCGGAAGACCTTCTTGACTGTACCGCTTGTCTCGTGTAGAGGCCGTGACTGGACAAGAGAGTCTCGGGCTGGTAACAAACAATTCTCTGAAATTATGACCAGAAATACAGAAAATGTATTACTCTACATAAAATACCAACGAGAGAGAGAGAGAGAGAGAGAGAGAGAGAGAGAGAGAGAGAAAGAAATAGAGAAAGAAAGAAGAAGAATATGCGTGATATAACTAAAAAGTGGAAGCACATATAAATCACTCTTAAGATTTATCTTCCTCTAAATGCATGTAGTGCTTATTCACTTCGTTTTTAATTAAAACACAACAAAATGTGGTTTGGAAGCAATTTCAATATTTCGATTCCTGTATCTCTATTTGAGTATCTATATCCATAATCCTGTTCTAAGAAGCCCCCCCCCCCCCCCCCCATTTCACTATTTAGCTTTGGATCCCCTTCCCCATTCAGCTCTCCAATTGTTCACCCCCCCCCCCCCTCTCTCTCTCTCTCTCTCTCACACACACACACACACTCTTTTCTCTCTCTCTCTCTTCTTCTTCTTCTTCTTCTTCTCACACAACTCACTCACACTCTTCCCTCTTCCATCCACTTGAATCTCACCATGGCATGTCATCTTGGTAGGGTCAGGGATCCACTCTCCATTCTCCTCACAGTAGGTGATATTAGTTCCCTTGGCTGTATACATGACGTCATCAGGGCATGATAACCTCACCTCGGCGTAGGCGGCGTAGCTCTGCTGGCTAGGAGAGAGCTGGACGATTTTAGGATCCGAAACGAGGGGAGGAGAGCAGTCTGATGAGAAAAGTAAGAACAAAAAGATTTGGGGTATTGGGAGTGGACCTGAAATAATATGTGGTTTTTCAATAAGACACACAAAGCTAAGAGTTCACCCATTTCAGTTACGATAATAAATTATATGGAGCATATCAATTTGAAAACACTACTCAAAACGCATACGTTTTACACGATCGTAACGTGATGTATTTTAACAGAACTATACCTCGTTATCATGGTTACGGAGGCCCCTTAAGATTCGGAGCAAAAGAAAGCTAAAGAAACCGGAAATATATATATAAGCAGCAATAAAATAACTTTTCAAAAATGGGAGGAAATGGAAAAGAATAAGAATTTTTTTAATGAAAAGAGGAAGGGAAAAGAGAGAGAGAGAGGGAGGGGGGGTAAGAATAAAGAAAGAGAAAGAGAGGTGGACTGAGAGAGAGAGAGAGAGAAAGAGAGAGAGAGAGAGAGCGAGCGAGAGAGCGAAAAAGCATGATAAACATCTTACGACTGCATTTAGGCATTGTTGCAGGTTCCCAAAATCCATTTTTACATGTAGCCTGAGTAGGTCCTACGAGAGTGGCACCACTTCCCTCTGCGCATGTGTACTGAATGACGTCTTCGTCGTTGTACAAAGTTTTGGTTGCTTCCGGGTCACGACCGAACGGGTAATGAATGACATCAGGTGTTACTTCCGGTTCCTTACACTGTGCTGCATTTGTATTAGATTAAAAATTCTATCGTGACATAATGTATGAATACTTAAAGCATAAATTATTACAGTTATTTAGTTGATATTTCATATGCACAGGCAAATCCCCCCCCCCCAAAAAAAAAAAAACACAAAAAACACAAAAAACACAACAACAACAACAGAAAAAAGAAACCACAACAGCAATTTATTAGTCATGATAGATTTCTGTTTTAAAGAGTATTCAGAGGTTTACAGGGGGAAAAAAACCCTCTAAAGCCTTGTAATCTGAGTAAACAACTGCGCGACATAAATGCTTGTATTGTTAATGCTATAAAGTAAGATTTGTCGTCTAATTGTCTGTTTATATTTTATTTAATGGGCAATCCAACCTTGGTAATAAGATGATTTGTGTGAAAGCCGAAAAATAAGAAAAACAGGATGGTGAAAGTTTGAAAGAAATCGGACAAGGACTAAGAAAGTTATGGATGTTTGAAAAATGAGATCACTACATCTATGCGAATCTCAAATTGGCAGTTTGGTGATTCGATTGTGACATTTTTGTGGACAACTCTCCCATTTGTCGTACAAAAATATCATTAATTTGCGGTTTTCTTCGAGGCACTTTTACCCTCGGGGCTGTACTCAAAATATATTGGAGATAGCATATTGTTATAGGTCCTCATGAACGAAAAGATCCTATACTGAGTAATGAATTTTGAAAAAAAGTGACATTTTAGTAATTTTGTGTGTTAGAGCAAATGGGGGAGTTGTCCACAGCTACATCACAGTGACATTACCTATTCGGCCAATTTGAAATTCCCATGTGCATAGTGATTACAACTTTCTAAAATTCATAACTTTCTTATTGCTTGTCCGATTTCGTTCAAACTTTCACCAATCCGCTTCTCTGATTTTTCCTCTTTCTTTCAAAGCAACTTGCTATTAAGATTGGATTTCCCTTTAATACTGAGGATTTCATTTTCCTTACCTAAGCAGGTAACTTCATCTGGACTTGGGCTCCATAAGCCAGAATCCCCACAATACGAGTATTCAGGGCCCAAATGAGAATACCCCTCTTGACAGGAGAATGTGACACGTGACCAAAGTGGATAGGCTGATTGGATACGAGTGATGATGACGTTGGCAAGTTCAGGTGGTGGACGACATTCTGTAAAGGTGAAATTCAAGCGGTCTCCTTTCAGAAATGATATGTACAAACATGAATACATCGTAGTGCCCCCATTGTTAGGCGAACTCGTGTAATTTGTAATGCCCAATCAGGACTTCCACAACTTATATTTCCTGTTGTTCGAGATTTTCACTAATACTTCGTATGTATGTTTCTAAAATCGGCAAATCCGTAATTTTTTTGCGTAACAAAAATATCGGAGAGTTGTAGAAAAAGAAGGAAGAACAATGTTAACGTGTGTATTAAACCATATGGGGGCAGAGGTGGCATTAAGATTCCACAGACAATGCCAAAAATGCACAGGAATATTTTCAGAGGAGAATCATGATTTTGCTAGTCAGGTTGCTGAAAATTGATCTTTAAAACGTTTTGAATTAAATATTGTGTTTGTCTTGTCGAGAATTTAGACCTCACAAATATCATTTGTAATTATTTTTAACCATAAGGCTTAATTTAAAATCGCATCCTTAATAGTATTCATATTTATGGCTCTTTATGTATAATTGACGTCAAAACAGACATTCAACGACGAACATATACTCCGATACATACTTAACATATTGTAGTAAATGCAGAGAATGTTCCTGTCTATTCGGTCCTTGCAAAACAAAACAATTTTCTCTAACATCCTTTTTAGACGTACATACAAATTAGCACTGTGGGCCTACCTGGTACCGGCGAACCAGCTCCAACCGATATAATCATTAAAATGAAGAATAGTTTCAGCTCCATCTTACTCTGCTCTTCGCAAAATCACAATTATTTCCCAATTGATTTCTTTTTAGCAAAAACAACAGAAGGCTACTACTATAGGGCCATGCAACAGACGGTTTAAATGTCGTATATCCGGAGTATCCTTACACCGTATAAGCATATGCCAAGTTTAAAAAAATAGCCCGCTTGTAATGAGTTAAAGTTATTGATTAATGGTTAACACTGCTACAAACAGAACAAATTCTAACCGAAGACCACAAGATCAACTTGTCTACACCCCATTGTTCGTGCTGTTGAATTTATTGATGGTTATCTCGGTGGGAACGTTGTTTACATTGTCAAGTGACGTGGATCTGTTGTATTCCTTATCATCTAAATTACGAAATCTCAAACAACTATAATATAATAATAGATTTTCAACTGCATTTCTTTGCATTCCGTTTGGTTATATACAATATATATATATATACATACAGTGCGTCCCAGAAAAAACGAAACCCTAAAACAAAGGGTTATTGTGACCACACTATGTGCTCTATGACAATAATTATCTATTTTCCAAAAACTAGAATTATTATGCTTTTAAATGATACCTTGATGGCATCCATCTGTACATGCTTTACCGAGCAGCAGCATTTTGAAAATGACATGTAAAAACTCAGTTGTGCCAGATTTGGGTAAAACCGTGAAAACGTTAGGATCACATGCGAAAATGACACAAGGGAAATATCAGCTTTAAGAGATATGATACGTGAAATTCCTTCTTGTGATGACTTGCATTCAATCAGAAATTCGTAAAACACGGGCCGATACTAATTTCCAGTGGTGGCAGGGGTGTACGCCCCCCAAATTTCCTAAATCAGTAAATATCCTTCAAAAGATGAAAAAGTGTCCCTCCTGTGATAGAAAAGGTGCCCCTCCTGAGGTGGGAAATTGCCATAATCTTGATATTTTTTTCTGCCTCATGTACCCTTTCAACCTTGTATTTCCTTTTGATGACAATGAAAAGTGCCGCTATCTTTACTTTTATGAAAAATATCACCTATCTGTCCACTTTGTACTTAAATTAAATTAAAGTTCTTTAAAATTAAAAAAAAATTACTTTTCATTTCGATTGCAGGTACAATTTCAATACAAAACATGCCCTTTCTTTACCCCCAACATCAACAAAACATTGACCATCCTTTATTTCATGATGAGGGCATTATCCTTAGCATCGTTATTGAAAGAAACACATGAAAACAGTCTTCTCGCAGGGTTTTAAAAGTCATGTTACATTTGGGTTATGTTCGCATGTGATCCTAACGTTTTCACGGTTTTACCCAAATCTGGCACAACTGAGTTTTTACATGTCATTTTCAAAATGCCGCTGCTCGGTAAAGAATGTACGGATGGATGCCATCAAGGTATCATTTAAAAGCATAATACTTTCAGTTTATGGAAAATGAATAATCATTGTCATACAGCACATAGTGTGGTCACAATAACCCTTTGTTTTAGGGTTTCGTTTTTTCTGGGACGCACTGTATATATATATATATATATATATATATATATATAATTTACATGAGTAACATATTTCCCACAAAACGATGTTGCTTTGCTCGCTCGAATCAGGAGGCTTCAAGCATGTTTTAAGCTCCAGTACTCAAATATAAAATTTACCTACACATATGGGCAAGTCCAGTGAATGTCAAGTGTTATGGAATTATTGTAGTATGGAATCGTAAACACGAATCGACATGAAAATATCATTTTACTTGATATTTTGTCCGATTCAGGTTCTAGTAGGGCTCTAGTGGGGCTATCAGCTTGATACAATTATCAAAAATCAATAATCAAAATTTTAGATATGGTCGGTAACATATGGGATACAAAATGGCTTGGACTTACCCATAAATAAATTTGAATACATTTGTTTTCAGTGGTATACATTGTTACCGGATATACAGTGGACACTGGTGTCGAGGGCGGGGTGGGGGGGGGGGGGGTAATCACTGGGGGCACTGTTGGATAAATTATGAGAGAACAATGACTCTAGTCCGGACTGTCATGCCCCGGTCGGAAGTTTTTGTATGGCAGGCCTCGCAAAGTGAGTCTCTATTTTAAAAATAGATGAGAAGCGCTGGTGTAAGGAGTCGTGTGGGAGAGAGTCTTATTTTTATGTTTCATTCCCATTCTTCTTTATTTCTCCCAGACTTTCTTTCTGCCTGAGTATTTTCTTTATTTTCCCCCATTCGACGGGGAGGGCGCATGTGCCCCCCCCCCCCCCCCACAGCTACATCGCTGGTTGCGGTAAAGAAAATGTTCGTTTATCATTTTCATTTTCCAATACATTTGTGTGAACAGAACTTTATCTTGAAAGCCTTAGATTAGAAATATCAAATGCCCTACCATGAGACAACGATATCAAGTGACGTGATCACGTGATAGGGGTTCATGTTTATAAGGACATAGTTTGGTCATTATCGTTGGAAAGATTGGTTTTTCTTATTGTCACTGTTTCATGCGAACTTTTTGATTCTGATAATTCCAAAACAAGTTGTGTGAACAATATGATAACGTTTGATTTCATAGCTACCATTGTTTTTACTCGGTTAACGTTTAGGGGAAGTCGTAATTTATGACGTGATTGCAATTCCCGGACGGCTTATGATCAGTCAGACCGCATAAGTAAATACCCCTCCCGACAATTACTGTTTAGGAAAATTATAAATCTAGTCATCGTCATCACTATTAGGTCCAATGGGTGGGGGGGGGGGGGGAGTCGGTTGGCGTGTCGTTTTACTTTATTGTTCTCTTTTCTCCACTGACTGTAATGTTTCTTTGTCGTTCCCAGTTTCTCGCTGTCAGAATGTCTCTCTCTCTGTCTGTCTGTCTGTCTCTCTCTCTCACCCTCCCTCTCTCTCTCCCACTTTTTCTCTTTGTCACAAACTGTATGTTCTTGTAATAAAAATCAAGGAAATTTGACAGATTGCTTGTTCTGGCATATCAATGCTGTCCATTGCTTTTAGGTCAGAGGAACAACCGCGAAAACGACTTTAGGATTTCCGAAGAGTATAAACTTCAATATGCACATGCATTGATTAAATTAGATGCAATGAAATATAAATATTATATTTTTAAATCGATTCCCTTAGCCTGATGACATAGATACGTTGATAAATTACACAGCAATACATGCACCTTCTAAATGGTTTATTCATTTGTATCTTTCTTTTATAATTTATACGAATAATTGTACTACTTTGTTTACGGCACCCTCTCTACGTAATAACATTGTTTGATGTGTGAAAGGCTAATCACACAAATACATACATGTATATGCAAGTTTTTTTTGCAAAAGAGCGAGGATTCTGAATGCAGATTCAGGAATAGACCTTTCTTTCTAAAGTTGAAATGCTTACATGAAAGTTAAACCTGTACTTCGATTAGTATTATCATGATTATGGTATATAAGTAGATTTTCAAAGCAGCTCTAGAATTTTTCTCGTATGATATTGACAAATTGATTTAAATGATCTCCTAGCAAAATGTATAAATGAAAAACATATTCAGGAAACTAGATGAGATTCTCCTTAGCCTAAAGTAAAATCTATTCTTATATCCTAAATTTATCTTGCATGATTTTTATAAATGGAAATACAAAAGGCAGTTTTAGCCGGAATACTTGCTAGCAAACTATCTTTAAGCCGACAATAATAATCTATGAATTTCACAATTGGTAACAATTCTGAAATTATGAACGAATAAACGAGTTTTATGGCTGTCATGATGAAATACTTAAACATTTTTTTTTTTAAGTTTCTGATTCGTTAAGGAGGTTGATAATAGGCGATCAGTTAATAAATAAACGAAATTTTACTTTATATTGGCATTGTCAAGACATAATCGTGTCTAAAATTGCTGAGTAACATGGACAAAAGTAACAATAAAGTTCAAATCCTTGCCCCAACCCGACCCTTGAGGGCATTTGCAATTCTCTTATGGATAAGGGGACTTTCTCCTGTACCCTATATCTTGTTATTTTGTTTTGTTATTGTGGTGGTAAGCAGACATCGTTAATGAGTAATAAAATCGATATGACCATAACGACAACTACACAAAATCCACGTACAATGTTTTACAAGGCTAAAAGCATCTCATAAATCATTTTTATCCACATTATCAACAACATTTCAGCTGAACTTAAACTGTGATTGTAGGCCTGACCAATGAACAATATTTCATTTGTACTACAGAATGATATTTCAGATACACAAAAAAATAATAATAATGGAGTGAAAAAGGAATAGGCAAATTTTAGCAACAGCTGCTTTTTAACATTGAGTCATGTTTGTTTCGTTATGCTTTATATTACCTATTTCTTTCTTTCTTTTTTACTACGTGAAGTACTTAATATAGCTCATGGTCAATTCCTTCAAAGCCATCCATACACACATTTTTAGGCCAAAAGTCCGGCTCCAGTAGGTGACAATATGGCTCATGATGCTATGTTAGGCAAGTACACAACAAAGCAATATTCATGTACATGTACATGTACACACACACAAAAAAAAAACAATATACAATGTACGCCATGTTGTGCCAAACTGAAACCGGCTGGCAAAACTCTAGGTATGAATGGCTCTGATTTTCTAGATATTATCACGCCATCAACGCCCATGTACTAGCAACTACTCTGATAAATGCAGCAACAAGAAGAAAAAGACCCCCCCCCCCCCAAAAAAAAAAAAAAAAAATAAATAAATAAATAAAATAAAAAATAAAAAATAAATAAATAAATAAATAAATAAATAAAATAAAATAAAATAAATAAATAAATAAAATAAATAAATAAATAAATAAAATAAAATAAATAAATAAATAAAAATAAAGATAAAATAAAATAAAATAAAAATAAAAAATAAAAAAAATAATAATAACAATAAATAAAAAATAAAAAATAAAAATAAATAAATAAATAAAAATAATTTAAAAAATAACCAGCTTGTAAAGAAGATGTCACTCGATTGCGCATCTATAGTATCATCTATGTTGATGGAGTAACTTGAGTCACTGGTAAGAAAGGAGACTCAATTCTGCAATGAAAGAATTTTTAAAGATATATAATAAATTTAATTGCACGAAGCATGTATATAAATAAGGGTTTCAGAGGATAGTTTTCACCTGTCACTGTATTCGTCCAATAGCGGTATTTGACATTGCTTCCCACAAGTGCCTTGGTATTTAGGGACTAATTAAACACTGGTGTTGTATAGTACTGAATCTACCCCTTCATTTGATTCCTTCTCACTTAATCCCCCCCACCCCCCCCCCCCCCATATCCCTCCCCATCCAATCATCTAACATACGCCACGTCATAAAACAATTTAAAATGTCCTCTTTAAAGAATCATAATACTAAACACAAGCTTTTTGTAAATACTTTTATGACAAAAATCATAGGGTTTAGCTAGCTAACCTCTTCTAGATTTGAATCGCCTCGAACCTGGGGTCCTTTGACATACTCCAACAGATCGTCTAACAACACATGCATTCTAGCTGCCGAACTGCTTCGGGGTCTAGTCGCAATATCTTCGGAGACTTCGGAAGTTGTAGCATTGGATTCGTCGTCAATGGCCTGGTTGATACTCATGATTTCCGATTCGGTCAATTCATTCAGAATAGCAGACTGGTAAACATAGACACTCGGGGGTGTATCGTGCCAGGGAAAGTGCTGTTAGTAGTAAGATAGAGATCGGGTAACATCATTTCAACATACAATGTTATATCTTCCCATTTACAGGGTTCTATACCTCTGCGTCTATATTTTACACCTTGTAGGCTGCTCAGCGCAGAGTGGCTTCAGAAACACCAGTGGCAACATCATCATTCATCTACGTGCATTTATTAGTTTGATATCATTTATAGGCCTATACCATAAACCACGACTACACCAATTAGGGGGTCTATACATTATTTAATTTATCAGCGTATTTTTCCTATATTTCTTTACATTACAGAAATATAATTTTCAAGAATAAATGAAATTGTATTGCTCCACAATAACGGGATGTTGATCACAATAATATTGCTTTATCTTGCCTTGGTATTTAATTGTGACAAATTGACACCTAATTCTATTCTGATATATAATATCGGTAAGAATGTACATCAGTATACATGGTATAAGACCATAGAAAACACTGCATGGTAAACAGATTGGCTTATCATCAGATCATGAGCCCACTTGACCCTTGAGAAACATCATGGAAACGTTTTGTCTCTTTGCAGCATTTTTTTTCAATGTGATCATCTCTTTTGGGGGAGGGGGGGGGGGTTGGAGGATCGGTCTACCTGTAATGACGAACGTTTCCCTAATTGCTTGTGATTTATTATATAGTAAAACTCTCTCCTTCTTTTGACAAAGTGTCGTGAAATAAATTGATTTTGAGATTTAAATTGAATATGTTATCAAACATACCACATCACGTAATCTCCGTTCATCGGCATTGTCGTCTAATGACTGTCTGCAATGATTGTCGATATCTCGAAACGATATAAACCTTTTACGTAATGGCTTGGTATATCGCCGCACTATTATCAGAATTATGACCGCCGAGAGGAGTATAAATACCAAACATACACTGGTAATGATGACGATGAACTCCCATTCAACTAGAATTGGAAGGAAAAAAAGGACAAAGGAAATGGCAGAACAAATACAAACTTGTCTTTTAACTTCGGAACATTTTAAATCATTACAACAAAAACTAAATCCATAAACTGTTATTAATTGCATTGAAATGTTCATGTTCTGTATCTAGGCAGATGGCAGAAGAAATGGCATCCATTTTGAATCAAATGAATCAAAGAATAATACCAACTTAGAATCTAGATAATACATGTGATATCAAATGACTTACCATCATTGTCTATTGGCTGACCAGCTGCCCCTGTAGTTGGACCACCTGCCACTGTAGTTGTAGCACCTGAGAAGGAAGAAACAAAACGGACTTTGAGTTTTGTTATAGTACAGTACGTGGTACACCTGAACAAGATTTACTTATGAAAATTGGTACCTGAATATCTAGTAATTAATGTCGATTCATCTTCTTCATCATCTTCAATCTAATAACATTCGCTGTCAGTATTCATCTTAAAGGCATGCGTTCAAATTTACATTTGGTTTATATAAATGAACAGTGTTTAAATTTAAATAACTTTCAAATACATTTATCTTTGTGAATTGCTCATGGTATTTTATCTTTTATCCTATCGGTATTTCATTCTATCCCCTCCTCTATAACAGTTCATCCTCCTATACATTATATTTTATATATTTATATATATATATATGTATATATATATATATATATATATATATATATATATCCTGTATAATGTACTTAACGTATTTTACATGATATGTGGCTTTTTCGTTTTGTTATGTGTTTTTTGTTTTGTTCGGGCTTTTGGGCAAAACTGGCTTGCCCGATGACAAGCATTATTTTTTTCTCTCTTTTTTTTCAGGGACCGTGCCCCCTGCAATTGTTTCCAAACGTTTATAATTATGACCTCATCCTGCTAATGTATGTAACGAAGAAGAAAATAAATGTTCTTTTGAAATGAATCGAATTGAATTAAAAGCAGAACATGGGTAAACGTCAAGATCGGTGGCCGCACGGGAAGGAATTGATTTTAAAAATTCCAAGCCCCGCTCTTACTTTATACTGTAACTGCAAATTTCACTTATTTCATTTACCTTAGCCTTAAAAAAAAGGGGGGGTACGCCCGGTTTACTCTATTTTAGGATACGCCACTAACAACATGAACAAGAAACAACTGTGTCCATTTTGGCTAAATCCATTTAAAAAACATCTCAGGGAAACACAGGGCAGTCACTGATCTTACATGACGGTTCACAGAAAGGGAGAGATCAAGGCAGATCATTATCCCCCCCCCCCCCCCCATGGGAAAGCTGAATTTGTTCAGATGGACTGATAAAATCTGTAGTAGCTTTACAGTTATGGTAGACTGATATGAATCATTAGGAACCAAGCTTTTAATCGTAGAGTGTACGGAAATAGGATTTTAGAATATAAAATACTGACCTATCACCAACTGTTAAATTCAATCAAACGGCAGTATGATGTGAAGAAAAAAAAATTAAAAATGCGGGACCAAATAAAAATGAAAACCCGAAAAAAATCCCTAAATAAATCAAGAATGTAAGGAGTAACATCAATAATCTTACTTGTTTCAGGTTGGCAATTTGTTCCCAGTGGGTAGTTTTCTACGTCTTTGTATCCCTCATTACATGTACACTCATAGCCATTTGCTCCGAGATCCGTACAGGTCGCCAGTAGTGAACAGTCGTCAATACCCATCTCACATTCATTTGTAGCTGAACATGTGAACAAAATAATTGAAATGAAATTGAAAATATTTTGGTCTGTACATGTATATATATCAAAGTTTATGCATTTCAGTATATATTCTACGGGTATTTCATAGTCGGGTGAGGGCACTAAATATATTCATGTTATTCATGTTTTACCCGGACTTGCTAAACTTTGATGAATCTTACCCATTTATTATTTAAATTCAAGTTAATGCCCCCAGTCAAAGGAGTTCGTTATGATATAGATTACTTTCTTGTTCTGCATTAACCTTCCATGAAGTTCTTTAAATTTGTTCTTGTTATTTTTGTTCTTCAGTCTTCTTCTCCTTTTTTTTTTCTTCTTCTTCTTCTTCTTCTACTTTCCCTTCTTTTTTCTTTTTCTTTTTTTTTCTTCTTCTTCTACATCTTATTTTTCTTCTTCTTCTACACCTTATTTTTCTTCTTCTTCTTCTTCTTGTTTTTTTTTTTTTTTTTGCTTCTTCTTTTTTCCTCTTTTCTTAAGAAGACGACTGCATGGAGAGTTTTACTTTCTTACTCTTGACACAAATGCAGAGTTGTAGCAAACTATTGATAAGTACACTTGGAAAGGAGGAAGTTTGAATTTCAAAATTCATCAAGGGTTTATTCCAGGTGATGATCATGGTATACCAACAACAATACTGATCTTCAACTTACGGGCTACTGAGACTTCAGACACAGTGAAGACTGAGGATCCATCAGTAAGGGAACCATTGTTACTTTTGATCTCGTCTTCAAGTACTTTAGCAAGTACCTCTTCGGTGATATTGGTCTCCGGCGCGAATAGGAGGTTGACATCGGCAATGATACTACCGGAACGGAATTCAATGACTGCGCATCCATAGTAGTCGTTGGTTGTATCGGAGTAGATGGCGTCAACCTATATAGATTTATTTAGCCATTATAACATATATTGATTTTACGAACCATCTAAATAATCGGAGGACAACAATGATGATTATAATGAATGCTAAAACTTCACAATGTTGGATGTATTGAGTTTTATTTCCGGACTTTCTTTTGAGATCCTCTACCTGGGACATAGTCTGGTCTCAAAGTGTGACATAGTCGAGGAGTAAGTGTTTTAATTAGATAACAACCGAAAGATATACTAATGAAGCTATAGAAGGAAAACATCTAAGAAATAAATGAACAACTGACTAGAATTTCGAAATATGATAGGGGACAAAGTCCGTTAAGTTCTAAATTATTCAGAGTATCTAGATATGCTCATAATTAATAGCAGGGATGCTGAAAATTATCGCGCCCTCATTCCTTGTCAGAAGAATGTCGTGGAATCAAATTCAGGCAATATTTTACATTATATTAGGTGTTAAAAAACCCGTTGACACTTATCTGCTTATGATTATAAATAACTCAAAAAGTATACCTCTTATCAACCTGAGGTTATTACATTGTAAAGTTGAAGGATGTAAAATTTATTGGGTGCAAATTTTATGACATTTCTCTGAATACTTTACTTTATAGATATTGCTCTGAATATTTAATTACATTTTTCACTTTTTGAAATACCAAGACCACAAAATCTGTGTGTATCAGTAATCAATTCAAAAGGTAACAACTGCCATTGTGTGTTGCACCTGCCATTTTTGCCAACCTTTTGCTTTCCATGCAGTGTTATTATTGATTCATGACTCTGGGTTAAAAAGGTGTTCTCAAATTTCAGATGCAACACAAAATAAGAATTGTTGTGTTCTAAATTAATTGCTGATACACACAGATTTTGTGGCCTTAATTTTTTCAAAAAGCGACAAATCTAATTAAATATTGAGAGCAATATTTAAACAAAAGCATTCAGAGATATGTCATTAAACTTGCTCCCGATAAATTTTATATCCTTCAACTTTACAATGTAAAAACGTTAGTCTGCTACGTGTAATAATATTTTAGTTATTAACGATTAAAAGTGTCCACAGTTTTTTAACACCTAGTATAAAGTGTCATTTTATATACTGTAAATACTGTACTTTTATTCAGTGCATGTATAAAAGCCAGTGATAACCTTGCACCTTATAGGATATTTCGTTAATTTGCGATGTGCTGCTTTAAATATCGAGGTAGGGTGATCCCATTTGATGCATTGAAATCCTTGCAAAATGTGCCACACCGTATGATCATTATCACAAATTATTGTCTCAACCCTAGAAAACTACTCCGTACGACAATTATCACAGGACAACTACCATGTATATTCCCAACCCAGGCAGTTACTCCATAGGACAATTATCCCCGAACAACTCCCCCTGGATTCCCAACACCAGGCAGCTATTACAAAGGACCATTATAGCCGGACAACCATCCCAGGACTCCCAAACCTATTGAGTTACTCTATAGGACAATTATCCTAGGAAACTACCCCTAAGAACAACTAACCGTATGGCAATAATCCCGATTACTCCTAAGACAACGACTTTGCGGATCACACATTAGGTGGTAGTTGTCTAGGAGAAGTTGTCTCAAGGGAGGGGGTAGTTGTTCTACGAGGATGCTGTCCTATGGTGGAATAAACCATTTCATGGTACAATGACCCTGAAATGATCAAATTTTTACGCGCGCGAGCATCTGTTTTGGTGGACGCGCTACTTGTTTGACATGTTAAACTCAGGCCCCTAAAGCTCCGCCATCTTGTCGGGGTCCATTAGAAGGCCCGATAAGCACCTTTGCATAATTCATGAGCGTAAATGCATGATTCATTTTGTAAGATGCTCCCCGAGAGTAGCATTTGTTTGTACGCGGTATGAAACACATTACGCGCATCAGCTTAGAGCATGCGCAGTAAGAAAGGTCAAATTCAGTAATATATGCATTTATGGTAATGTATTCATCGCTTCAATGTACAGATTCGGCGAATCAGCGTCGGTAATTGCTAATTGTGGCAGACGGCGCTCGGTCAATGCACTTTAATTGTAATCGATCTCCGAATCAAAATATATCGCTTTGCAAATTTGTAAACAAGTAAATAAAGCTAAAAATGTAACCGGACAGACCGAATCAAATCTAATCATGGATACAGATAATGTAAAAATAAATGTAAAGTACTTGACACGTCACCAGTGGCATAAGTCACTTTTCTTGTGATATAATTAATACCGGTGAATATATTCATTCAATATGCATAAAGGATAATGATAAATAAGTACATAAATGATACATAAATGTATAATGAAATTTTTTTTTAAACTCTTGCAGTGTATGATTTTTTTTCAGGGATAATCTTCATTTGGGGGTGAGGGGATGGGGTCCTTTAGTTAATTGAGATTTTTTCTTTAACCTTTTAGTTAGTCTTGATGTAAATGATTTTTTAAAAATAATATAAGTGTACGTTTATTCTTTTTTGGAAGGGATTTCTCCTCCCCGACTTTTCCTCCCATTTTCTTGTTGATATACTGAATACCGGTGCACTATTCATTCGATACGCATAAAAGATAATTATAAATAAATAAATAAATAAATGATACTGATATGTATAATGAAATAAAAAAGAAAAGAAAAGAAAAAAGAAAAATAAACCTCTTGCAGTGTAGGTTTTTTTCAGGGATGGTTTTCATAACAGAAATGATGATCTTCATTTGGGGGTAAGGGGATGGGGTCCTTTAGTTAATTGACGTTTTTTTTTAACCTTTTAGGTAGTCTTGATGTAAATGATTAAAAAAATATATATATATAAATGTACGTTTGTTCTTTTTTGGAAGGGATTTTTTAAAAATTAAAATCCACCACTAGCGTAGCTGGGGGGGGGGGGCAGGGGGCAGAGTGCCCCCCAACAACTTTTCTTCCCATTTTTTTTTTCTTGCTTGTCAGAGAATTATGGAGGAAAACATGTGATCACCCCCCCCCCCCCCCCCCCCCCCCCCCCCCCCCCCCCACTGAGCGAGTTTTGGAGAGCTGGCAAGAAGAAAAAAATACGGGTCCCCTTCAAGCAGAATTTTAGAATTTACAGTTTTGTATTTTTGTTTTTGTTTGTCAGAGAATTATGGAGGAAAACATCTGATAACTCCCCCCTACCCCCCACTGAGGCCACTGGAACACTCAAAATACCGGGAAGAATTATCTTCTAACTTTTAATTTGCATTTGTGAGTAAAATTTATATGTTACCATTCACTAGCATACCCAAGGGGCCCGGGGCAAAGGGGGGGGGGGCAGAGTGTCCCCTGACAAGTTTTGAAAAAAAAAAGGTTATCTGGTTCCTGAACAAGATTCACGACCCCCCCCCCCCCCCCCCCCACACCCCACTGAGCGACTTTTGGAGGGCTGGCGAACTATTTTCGGAGCTGATAACCTTTTTTTTTTTTTTTCTTTAATGCTTGTCAGTGAATTATGGAGGAAAACTGGACCCCATAAAATCTGATAACCCCCCCCCCCCCCGATCCACTGAGCGACTTTTGGAGGGCTGTGGGGGGGGGGGAATTGTCGCCATTGATAACCCTTTTTTTTTAACCCCTCTTGACGCCAAGGTCCAGATACGCCACTGTTGCCATTCCTTTCTAGCTTTCATGCCCGTAAGTCACCACTCAATCACAAGTCTTATACAATACCATTCATTTCCATCAACTTATGATTGACCATTCCAGTCAAAGCTTATTGTCTTCACTCTTCCTTTCACATACGCAGGGGTGTCGCTAGAGAATTTTGAATGGGGCAATAGTTATCGTGCGGAGAAAAAAAAATTCCCACAAATTTCCAACAATGAAAAAGTAAAAACTGAAGTTTATATTTTTATATATTTTTTGACATGCCAAAATACTGACAGTTTGAAACATTACAAATATTAAGGTGTATTACCATCCCGCCACCCCAGGGGTGCATCCAGGATTTTGTAAAAGATGGGGCACACATTGCAGAAAATTCTCTGACAAGTTGAAAAAGGTCATTTCAAAGGAGGCGGGGGGAGGGGGTACAATCTTGAAGTTGTATACTGAAGGTATGTCACTCTGTATCAAGGGGGGCATGGGCCGGAAGTGCCCCCTAAATCTGATACTGCCTTTTTCCACCCCCACCCCCTCGAGCGATACCACTGCTTTTTCTCTCATTTTTTATCTTTCTCATTCCATTCTAACTCTGGCTTACCTTTCACACAAACTTTGCATTTAACATTTCTAGTTATGGAACCCCCAATCCCCCCCCCCCCCCCCTTTGAATACTCTATGTAAAAGTTTATCACATGAACATTATCACTAAAATGAGAATTCAGGTTAGAATTAAAAAGCTCTCAGAATATGTAAATGTTTAAGATAACTAGATAGATGACTTTCCATCCCCTTAACATGATAAAAGAGATGAACTAAATCCTTTTTTGTTTTTGTTGTGTATTTAATAACAATAAGTATCAATTCAAATAAGTTCATAATTTGAAAAAAAGAAGAAAATCTTGAAATTGCACATCCTTGCAGAAGTCTAGTGGTAAGTCAAATTTTCATATCACTTACTAGTATATCACTGAATATTTGTTTTTTTTTTCTCACAAGTTCTCAGGCAATTTGCGTATCAACTGTTTCATTCTATTATACTGTTGAAATGGTCACCGACATAAATCAAATCTAAGTTTTGTTAAATTTCATTCAGCTGAAGGCACTTATTTTTCAGAATTTCAGCAAATGAAATATTCCAACAAAAATCCTCCAAATAAGAAACCCTTGTTAGGGATATCTGTATTGTTTTATTCTGAATGAAATCCCTAACTTCATTACATGTATCCACTCGTGAGACTGCTGATCTAGTTAACAGGAATGAAGAGCTGTAGTGGTAATCCGTAAGTCTGTTGAATGAAAAGAGAAAATAGAATAAATTAAAAACTATTAAGGTCGTAAACAATAAGAAAGGACTGCAATGTGCCAGATATGTATATATGCATGACTCAAACAGAGTGAATATTGCTTGATAAAAAACTATTTTACCCACATTCATTAAAATTAAGTTCTTTTGTAAGCATGAAAATGGAAATGATGAATCCTTATAAAAATTAAATAAAATTCCAATATTTGACTAAAAATTCTTCATGTTCAGGTCAGAGGGAAAGGAAATTACAATCGTTTCAAATAAATTGTTTCCTGTTCAAGTTGTGTACTATTGATATAGGCCTATTATATATTTTTTTATATTGATATATTTTTCAAAAACTTTTTTTTTTTTTTTTTTTTTTTTTTTTTTTTGGGGGGGGGGGGGGTATTGCCAAATTTAATTAGGCACAGTAAAGGCCTACCTCTTCAAGCTTGAGCATGCAGGTCAGGATATCTGCTATTCGTTCATTTCTCCTGATTGTGTACATGGTGTATCTCAATATTCTTTCACCATCCAATGTAAAGAATCATGCTGTGTAAAAAAAGGATAAATAAATTTATAAGTACATGTGTAAATGAAAGTAATTTAGAGGTACAAAATATGTATTTTGCAGAAATACTTGTACTCCACTAATTCTGACTTTTTTTTTTTTTTTTATCTTCTCAGACATCTAAATACATCTAATTTAGATCATAGATCAAAGCTCAAAAGAGACCATTTTCACAGAATGTATTGTGGATAAAATGTGAAGTGTAATTCTCTCCTTCTTCTCCATGTTTACACACAATCATGGGCTTTGTTGGTAACTGTTTGAAATGTTTGCATAGTTTAAGGACAAGCTATTCAATAATCAATGGCAACTAGTAAGGGTATCTGTAATATGCTTTTAACTAACACATTTAGGGACCCCTGGAAGCCCTAATTGCTTTTATAGTTTATTTCCTTGTTTCCTGTTAAATTACAATATTTATGATAATCATAAAATGATTCAAATTACATTATATATGTATATACTCGGGAAATGTTCTGTAAACTTACCTGTCATTTAGGAAGGCTAAATTTCTGCTTCATCCTGTATGGTCAACAGTTTGCGCAATGTTTGAATAGCATTTCTTGGGTTCCTTTCCATTTTGATCTGTTTAAAAAAAAAATGAAAACAGAGTTGTCACTTTTTTTGGTCTTTCTTGTTACAGTCATAGCTACATTGATAATAATTGTTTTTATCAGGCAAATAAATTCCAATCCATTATTTTTCATAGGTCAAAATTCAATAATCATCAGCTATCTTATGTTTATTAAAGCCTGCATTCAAGCTACATAAGTTTCTTGGAAAGAAAAAGAAACAGCCTCAGCAACAAAACTTTCTAGTGACGTGTGCCTGAAATTTTGAACAGGGATCCCTAAACTGGCTTTAACACCAGACTGAATTTTTGCCCAAAATACATTTGCCTCCCCCCCCCAAAAAAAAAAAATCATAGTCTATCAGACTTTAGATCTAGTTAACTTACAGTCAGTTTAATTGACCAAATTGCATGAAGTGAACCAAATATAGTAGATCCAAGTCTTTTAAGAACGTAATAAAAGTCAGGCATGAAAGTTGAGTTGAACAGAGTTCTTATCAAACATGGTTAGATCTAGAGATCTACTTTAAACTTTGTCCCCCAAGCACAGCTTTACTTTAGCCCTAGCCAAGTCTACATCTACTCAAGATAGACTATCCTTCAGACTTCGGTTTATGGAATAAAATTTCATCAAATATTCAGAGTTCAAAACAGTAAACCTCGTGTAACATTAATGAATCTATATCTGCACTAATTTTGGTCTACATATCTTATCAAAATCATCGACATCGTAGAATCCCACCACACAGTCACAGTTTCCAAATCTAACGTTAACCGTACTCCGTAGTCTCGTCGTACGTTAGATCCAAGTCCAAGTTGGACTAACGAATACGCTTGTGTGCAGCATACAGATGAACAAGATGAGGAAAAGCTTATGCAATATAGTCTATCATCATTCTAAGAGTTTACTAACGTTAGATCTGTTTAGGTCTTCTTAGATCCAACTTGTTTGCAAGTATTGAATTTTTGACGCTGTCGAAATAGCCACCGCGCCGGTGGCTGAAACTGACCCGGGACTGCCTGGGTAGCTGTCATGAGCCGCAGCGTGTGAGGACAGCAATCTCCGTATCAAACTACCTCTCGACGATAAATTCAGAACTGTAATTTCGAGAGAAAATTGTTTCAATCCTTTTTCAACACAACTCTTGTGAATCCTTTTGAAAAGTAGATAAATTATCATAGATACCTAGAATTGTACAAGTTATTTTTATCAATAAACTAAATATACGAAATTTACTCATAATTTGAGCTCTACTCACCTTGTACTTTTGAACTATAACATCTCTCATTTCGTGCGGATGATGTCACTGCATATAATCTGCATAATTAATAGGTCTTGAATTGACGAAGTTGAGGTCAAGTAAATTTTAATCGATACTATCGAATTATGTACATATTCATGACCTAGCATCCAATCAGATTTTCACAATAAACTGACACGCACAAGAAATATGAATAATGCAACGTATCTGGTGCTTATCGGGCTCTTCAAATGATCCGAAAGAGGCGGGGCCTAATTCCATTCGCGTAATGATTTCGGCGCGTGCTGCTTTCCGTCTAGTAAATCTATAATACGTCTATGGTTAAACTAATGCGTACCGTGGTTGGTGCGTACCATAGGTGCGTACAATATGACAGCGTATAAAGGTCAGTTGTACTCGGTAGAATTGACCTTTATTTGCACATGCGCAAATTGTAATTACGAATTGGCTTATTGTCCAGAGAAGTTGTCCGGGATAATGATCCTAGAGAGTTGGTTTTCCAGGGGATCATACTCCGGGGTTTGGTCATGTTGGTCATATAGATATCCTGCATTTAGCTTACCATGTTACATATCTCTGATTCTAGCAAGATAAACTCCTGACTCTCGCTGTCCATGAGGTCGTCAGTAAACTCTGCTGTTGTGCCATTAATACTCTCCAGCTCCATGGAAGCAACAAACGTGGATGATTCTGAAAGATATGAGTCATCATAATCATGATCCAAGGTAGAATCAACGTTTACAGTAATAAACGTACTTTGCAGTTGGAACTATCATCAGGGGGTAGGTGTCAAAGGAGAGTAGTTGACAGTTTTCAGCCCCATAAACGCAAGAAATGTTTATGATTCCAGACCGGTTATCATAATCATCATAATATTTTTATAGAAAAAAGTTTGATATTTGCCAGAATTTCCTGAAAAATAAATAAAAGTTATACAAAATGTACATATTTCAGTAAGGGTGAACTGAATGACTCATTAATCTAATGAAAGCAGCGAGCATAGTTTCTTTTAAATACGAGTTTAGCCTCTCCAACTCAATTCAGTTTTTATAGATTCGTCAGTATTGATACCATGGACATTTAACATAGGACTTCAACAAGCGATAGCAAGTATGGTTGTTTGAGTGACTTACCCTACTTGGTGTTCCCATCAGAAGGATGGTACCCATTACCTACGGGAACCAGCTTATCCCTGTATTAAAGCTATGGGAATGAGATAATTCAGTAGTCAACGGGTTAAATGACTTACCCTCGCAGGTGTTGCCATCAGAAGGATAGTACCCAGGGCGGCATTGACACTCAAACCCTGCACTAATCTCCTTGCATATCTGAGTGTCCCGGTCACACTGACTGAAACATGGATCTATATAAAGGAAGTATGCTTTGATTATATGATATCATGAGCAGCATTTATGTTTAAAATATCACCCTTCACAAGATATACAATATAAACTGTGAATCGTTTTATTCTAAAACCAGGGTAGATATGGTAGATGCACCGATCAGCGCAATGTAATTAAGATACAAAAGGGAATGACAAAATACAGGCACGTTGACTGTTGAGCAATTACAATGGATAGTGTATAAAGGAATTATAAAGAAAGGGTAACCTCGTTAGTCATAAGGACCGCTATTCATAAGGACCACTTATCCATAAGGACCGCTATCCATAACGCGTGACTAAAATGGATAGCGGTCCTTCCAAATAGTGAGCAAACCATACACAAATTACCTCGCTATTCATAAGGACTTCCATTCATAAGGACCACTATCTATTCATAAGTATTCATAAGGACCGCTATTCATAACGCGTGTTAAATGAATAGCGGTTTTCTATGAATAGCGGTCTTTATGAATAGCGAGCGGACCCGATACAGACATGGATTAGTTTAAATTTGTCTCAATTCAATTCAATGCAAATTTATTCGTTATTCACAAAAAAAAAGATACATTTGGCATAAAAATAATAGTTTGTTTGTTTGTTGTTTTGGGGTGGATGTTTTGTTTGTTGATTTTGTGCGTGTGTTTGTGTGATTGTGTGTGTTTTTTTTTTTTGGGGGGGTGACTATCTAAGGACACTTTTCCTCCTATGCTTGGGATGGAACCCATGACCCTCCTATCTCCAGTCATTAATAAGTGTTCAAACCACTCACTTTTGGAAACTCTATCAATAAATCCTATCTTTATCTCTATAACCTGTGCTTTGTTTGATATTAGCTATATTAAATCAAATAGTGCGAGGTGAGAAGAATGAACATGCTTATCTTCATTTGCACACCGGCTATTGAACCTCTTGAGTTTCTTATCTTACTTGATTAAGCAACGATCCATAAAACTCTGTCAATATAAACTATAAAAAGTTCATATTGACGTTAGATATGATGATGATGACTTTGAAAGTCACAAGTATGCCATTAAAAATTATAAGAGCCAAGAGATACTGTTGCATGTTGCATGCATGTTGGGCTGTAAAATGGAAAAGTGGAAGGGTAATATTATGCATTCCTTTTTTCATTTTGCAGCCTAACGTATTAGTACACTTATCAGAATAACTGTAAATTACTAATCAATAAATTGACCATTTAAAATAATGTTATTAATATCACTTTCCCAGGGTTGATAGCATACTGCTTGCGGTGGAGAATAATGGATAAACATTCCTCGTGTATGCATGATATGTGAAAGGCTTCAAACAACTGCTGCTGAAAAGTCCAAGAGACATGTTGGACTTAATATTCTACCTTAAAACAAAATGAGATGTTTTCTGAATATCTGAGATAATGAAAATGAATACTTTACTTACCCTGGCAAGATTCCCCCGGTGGCGGTGGGAAGGGCACAAGACAAACACAGGCATCATTAACACACTCTTCCGACCATGTATCACAAAGTCCATTACACGGCAGGGCAGCAGCTGGGAGGATAGGGGGGTGGGATGCACATATTAGTACAACATAAATGAAGTAATTGACATAACGTGTACAGTTTTTGATTATCATTACTTAAAACAAGAAAGTTTAACAGAAGCAGCAAACGGGTACAAAAGCACGATGAAAAATGAGTGGCAAATTAAATAACAAAAAATGCATTTTGCTTATGTATTCAGATTAGATTGAACGATGAAATTGACAACCACAACCTGTTATCAATTATCAGGAACCTAATAAAAAATCAAAAGTAACTTTAAAAAAAAACTAACTAAAAATTGCTGAAGAAGCGTTAAATATCATGCAATACAAATATGTTAATAGATGAGAAAAATATTTACTTGTCTTTACCTTCTTATTATGTATTAGTCTTATGATGGATATCATTTCATTTAAGAAGGGAGAAAAATGCTTATATTTTTACTTATGTTTTCCATCTTACTTTTCAAGTCGATCTATGCAGAGACAGAAATTCACAATGAATTTACTTATCATTCCAGGTAGGTAACGATCAGAAAAAGGTCATGATAATTATAATAATAATAATATATATAATATATTACTATTATTATTATAATATAATAATTTGTATTTAATGTGGGAGCACTGTGGTATATTGGTGAAGGCTCTTGACTCTCATACGAGAGGTCTTGGGTCCAATCCTCGCTGGGTGCTTACATCCTTGGACAAGATGTTTTACCCACATTTGTCCCTCTCCACCCAGGTGTAAATGGGTACCTGGCAATTTTTAGGATAATAATGATTTCATAATGTTTCCTTGGTTGAATATATCAAAATGTAAGAACAAGATACTTACTCGTTGTCTCATAATCCATGGTAGTCATCAAGGGGCTTGATGACGCGTCGGTGGTACTCGTCTCATAAATTGTCGAGATTATTGGGGTGGACCACGTGGCCGTAGATGTTTCAGAAGAAGTGGTGGGAGGATGAGAAGTGGTAGGCTCGGGAGTTGTTCCAGGCTCCGTTGGAGTGATGTGTTTTGTGGTCGATTCAAATGAAGTGGTAGGAGCATCAGAAGTGGTAGGCTCGGAAGTTGTTTTAGGCTCCGTTGCAGTAGTTTCTTTTGTGGTCGATTCAAAAGAAGTGGTAGGCTCACGCGTTGTTTCAGGCTCTGTTGGGTTACTTTGTTCTACTGATGTCGTTGTAGTGGTAGGAGAATAGGAAGTGGTAGGTCCCTGTGTTGTTTCAGGCACTGATGGAGTAGTTTGTTCTACTGTCGTGATTTCAGTGGTAGGAGAATCAGCAGTGGTAGGTTCCTGTGTTATTTCAGGTTCTGTTGGAGTAGTTTGTTCAACTGTCGTGATTTTAGTGGTAGGAGAACCAGCAGTGGTAGGCTCCTTTGTAGTAATTTGTTCTACTGTCGTGATTTTAGTGGTAGGAGAATCAGCAGTGGTAGGATCCTGTGTTGTTTCAGGTTCTGTTGGAGTAGTTTGTTCTACTGTCGTTATTGTGGTTGTAGGAGAATCAGAAGTGGTAAGCTCCTGTGTTGTTTCAAGTTCTGTTGGAGTAGTTTGTTCTACTGTCGTGATTGTTGTTGTAGGAGAATCAGCAGTGGTAGTCTCCTGTGTTGTTTCAGGTTCTGTTGAAGTAGTTTGTTTAACTGTCGTGATTTCAGTGGTAGGATAACCAGCAGTGGTAGGCTCCTTTGTGGTAATTTGTTCTACTGTCGTGATTTTAGTGGTAGGAGAATCAGCAGTGGTAGGCTTCTGTGTTGTTTCAGGTTCTGTTGGAGTAGTTTGTTCTACTGTCGTGATTGTGGTTGTAGGAGAATCAGCAGTGGTAGGCTCCTGTGTTGTTTCAGGTTCTGTTGGAGTAGTTTGTTTAACTGTCGTGATTGTTATTGTAGGGGAATCAGCAGTGGTATGCTCATTTGTAGTAGTTTGTTCTGCTGTCGTGATTTTAGTGGTAGGATCCTGTGTTGTTTCAGGTTTTGTTGGAGTAGTTTGTTCTACTGTCGTGATTTTAGTGGTAGGAGAATCAGTAGTGGTAGGATCCTGTGTTGTTTCAGGTTCTGTTGGAGTAGTTTGTTCTACTGTCGTGATTATAGTAGTAGGAGAATCAGCAGTGGTAGACTCCTTTGTGGTAATTTGTTCTACTGTCGTGATTTTAGTGGTAGGAGAATCAGCAGTGGTAGGATTCTGTGTTGTTTCAGGTTCTGTTGGAGTAGTTTGTTCTACTGTCGTGATTGTGGTTGTAGGAGAATCAGCAGTGGTAGGCTCCTGTGTTGTTTCAGGTTCTGTTGGAGTAGTTTGTTCAACTGTCGTGATTGTTATTGTAGGGGAATCAGCAGTGGTATGCTCATTTGTAGTAGTTTGTTCTGCTGTCGTGATTTTAGTGGTAGGATCCTGTGTTGTTTCAGGTTTTGTTGGAGTAGTTTGTTCTACTGTCGTGATTTTAGTGGTAGGAGAATCAGTAGTGGTAGGATCCTGTGTTGTTTCAGGTTCTGTTGGAGTAGTTTGTTCTACTGTCGTGATTATAGTAGTAGGAGAATCAGCAGTGGTAGACTCCTTTGTGGTAATTTGTTCTACTGTCGTGATTTTAGTGGTAGGAGAATCAGCAGTGGTAGGATTCTGTGTTGTTTCAGGTTCTGTTGGAGTAGTTTGTTCTACTGTCGTGATTGTGGTTGTAGGAGAATCAGAAGTGGTAGGATCCTGTGTTGTTTCAGGTGCTGTTGGAGTAGTTTGTTGTACTGTCGTGATTTTAGTGGTAGGAGAATCAGCAGTGGTAGACTCCTTTGTGGTAATTTGTTGTACTGTCGTGATTTTAGTGGTAGGAGAATCAGCAGTGGTAGGATCCTGTGTTGTTTCGGGTTCTGTTGGAGTAGTTTGTTCTACTGTCGTGATTGTGGTTGTAGGAGAATCAGAAGTGGTGAGCTCTTGTGTTGTTTCAGGTTCTGTTGGAGTAGTTTGTTCTACTGCCGTTATTGTGGTTGTAGAAGAATCAGCAGTGGTAGACTCCTGTGTTGTTTCAGGTTCTGTTGGAGTAGTTTGTTCAACTGTCTTGATTGTGGTTGTAGGAGAACCAGCAGTGGTAGGCTCCTTTGTGGTAATTTCTTCTACTGTCGTGATTTCAGTGGTAGGAGAATCAACAGTGGTAGGATCCTGTGTTGTTTCAGGTTCTGTTGGAGTAGTTTGTTCAACTGTCGTGATTTTAGTGGTAGGATCCTGTGTTGTTTCAGGTTCTGTTGGAGTAGTTTGTTCCACTGTCGTGATTTTAGTAGTAGGAGAATCAGCAGTGGTAGGATCCTGTGTTGTTTCAGGATCTGTTGGAGAAGTTTGTTCACCTGTCGTGATTGTGGTTGTAGGAGAATCAGCAGTGGTGGGCTCATTTGTGGTAGTTTGTTCTGCTGTCGTCATTTTAGTGGTAGGAGAATCAGCAGTGGTAGGATCCTGTGTTGTTTCAGGTTCTGTTGGAGTAGTTTGTTCTACTGTTGTGATTTTGGTTGTAGGAGAATCAGCAGTTGTAGGCTCCTGCGTTGTTTCAGGTTCTGTTGGAGTAGTTTGTTCTACTGTCGTGATTGTTGTTGTAGGAGAATCAGCAGTGGTAGGATCCTGTGTTGTTTCAAGTTCTGTTGGAGTAGTTTGTTCTACTGTCGTGATTTTAGTGGTAGGAGAATCAGCAGTGGTAGGCTCCCGTGTTGTTTCAGGTTCTGTTGAAGTAGTTTGTTCAACTGTCGTGATTGTTGTTGTAGGAGAATCAGCAGTGGTAGGCTCCTTTGTGGTAGTTTGTTCTACCTTCGTGATTTTAGTGGTAGAGGAATCAGCAGTTGTAGGCTCCTGTGTTGTTTCAGGTTCTGTTGGAGTAGTTTGTTCTACTGTCGTGATTGTGGTTGTAGGAGAATCAGAGGTGGTAGGCTCCTGTGTTGTTTCAGGATCTGTTGGAGTTGTTTGTTCTACTGTTTTCACTTTAGTGGTAGGAGAATCAGCAGTGGTAGGCTCCTGTGTCGTTCCAGGCTCTGTTGGAGTATTTTGTTCTACTGTCGTGATTTTAGTGGTAGGGGAATCGGCAGTAGTAGGCTTCTGTGATGTTTCAGGCTCCGTTGGAGTAGTTTGTTCTACAGTTGTGATTTTGGTTGTAGGAGAATCGGCAGTTGTAGGCTCCTGCGTTGTTTCAGGTTCTGTTGGAGTAGTTTGCTCAACTGTCGTGATTGTGGTTGTAGGAGAATCAGCAGTGGTAGGATCCTGTGTTGTTTCAGGTTCTGTTGGAGTAGTTTGGTCTACTGTTGTTACTTTAGTAGTAGGAGAATCAACAGTGGTAGGCTCCTGTGTTGTTTTAGGCTCTATTGTGGTAGTTTGTTCTACCGTCGTGATTTTAGTGGTAGGAGAATTAGAAGTGGTAAATCCCTGTGTTAGTGGAGGCTCTGTTGTTACTGCCGTTGTTCCGGAAAGAGTTGAAGTATCTGTTATTTCGATACACTCAAATCCTGCTGCGCTTTCTGTACATATCTCATCTTGTGTACACCATCCGAAGCAAGGATCTATATTTTGTAAATAAAAGATTTTAGAAATATTTATTTTTTCAGGTTTCGTGGACGTTCCGTTTGCATCATCGATCCGAACAATAAGTTAACTGTCTGACAGTATAGGCCACAGGCAATAAACCAAACCAACGAATGCCATCCCCCTCCCCCCCCCCCCCCCCCCCCCCCCCCCCCCCCACCCAACCACCACCACCACCAATACCCCAAATTGCATCGAATAGGTATGGATTATACATTCTGGATTATACATTCTGGATTATAATACATTTCACTACTGTAGTCTAAAATCCTAGATTAAAAACAAAACAAAACAAAAACTTACTGGCTGTGCTATGAAATGAATTTCACTGCCAAATTCAATATCATTCTCGGTATATTTTTTATATTATTGAATCAGTGTCGACACAATTCGTTTAGATATATTTTCATTTGATTGCTTATGTCCTTTATCGCTATATTTTCGATTGTAAAACAAGGTTTCGTAATAGATTTATCTATCTAGACTATTTCACTCCACTGCTGAAGGAAGACCTCCCCATCAATTTCCATTTCATTCTGTCATGTGCAAAACTCTTCCATGTAACGCTGCCATATTCCCTGGTATTATTATTGCACCTCCTAAGTACCAAATACCAATAAAGACTCACTAAGCTGGCTTCTAAGTTTGACCACTGGAGATGGTGGATGAGGAAAGAAATTATGAACTTTTAATATTAACCAATATTATGAAAATAAACATATCATATAATGTATTATGAAATTTAAAGCAGATTACCTGGACATGGCGTTGTACCAGGAGCTACAGGTGCCGTGCACACGCATTGGTTCATTATACATTTCTCACTTCCAGTGAGACATTCAGGCACACAGGTTGATTCTGTGTTAAACAAAATTTAACAAAACATTGATGCCCCAATAATTACCACATTTGTAAATTTCATTGATACATAACAGAGTATCGAGGCTATTTCGAGGATTGTGCCCATTCCGACTAAGCCTTTTTTTTAAATATATATATATAAATCTACGGACCTGGTGGTTACTATCAGGAGGATGAAAAACGGTCTGAGCGAAAGCTCAAGAACATTTCAAGAAATTTGTCTTGAAATGCAAGAAAAAAAAGAAAGACGAAAAATCAACAAAGCATTCAAAGTAATTTTTCTAAACCTTCCTGGGTAAAAATGTATATACATTGGTTAAGAATTTAAATACACACCATTTCTGGTGTCATGGAATCCAGGGAAATCTATGCTAAGCCCTTCATGGAACAAACTTTTTTTTTTCTTTGTAAAAGCATAGCAAAATGTTCTTTATGCTACCAATATCAATCAATTGTAATGTCAAGAGATGAAAGTCAGTTTTTTTGCACGAAATCTCCAAACTAACTTTGTTTTTCAAGTTGATTGATTCATATGCATATGAAAGTATGCATGCATGTTTAGATGAATAATAGATTGATCTTACAGTTCTTCACCTTTTATATTTGACAAAGTATGAGAGTCTGTTTTGCCGTCAGTTTTGGAGGTTTAGAACTTCACAGAGATTAAATACATTTAAACTAACAAGCGGATGCCGAATCTTGCACTATTTGACATTTTAAATTGATTAATATACATTGTATTAGGGTCCAAGAAAAAATGTCACCATGGCTATGTTACATGATTTCTTTGGGCAAATATACTCTAGCTTACTTTTTCTGTGGTGCCCACCGTATGTATGCTCTGTTTTCGAATGAACAAAATCTAGTCAATTTAAGCATAACAAAATCAAATATATAGTTAATTTTCTTAACTCAGTACCTGCATTATGACTGGATTCAACGTTGTGACTTCCTATTAGAGAGACTGAGATTATTCCAAAGCGTACAATCCACCATGAGAAAAATTGTTTTACGTCCATGGCGAGATAGATGTCATTCGATCGCTGATGGGATTGTTCTAATGACAATCATATTAACTAAGTAAATCAATTATTCATCTTGGGGGTTTTCAAACTTTGCCGGTGTTAAGGGCGATAAGTCGACCTTTAATCCGGGTTGGGTTGTATGAATGCTTATCTTTTATATTCCTCATCAGCATCTATTAAGTCAATATATCAATGATAATTTCGACATCAACGATTTACTGGGATCGCCCCAAACGAAAAATTCTTATTTAATGGAAACTCAGATTATGCAGAGTTTCCGCATTATCTTTGGCCTTGTAATCATGGTAATGGGAAGTGGAGACGGGCGGGGGGGGGGGGGGGGGGGGGGTTGACAGCATGAATACTATGTTCGAAGAAAGAAATTATGTCGTTTGGATTTCCAATAGATATTCACATTCAAAAGTGTGGCCTTATAAGAAACATTATTTATGTTTCAGTGAATAGCTTCTATTTTGGAAGATAAAACTACAAAGCTTTCTTCAGGATAAACGAAAAAAAAAAAGGAAAAAAACACAAAAACAAAATGAACAAAATCCGTTGTGGATTAGAACGATCGGCCATAATATGCCAAGCAATTAACGAAACGTATTCTTTGAAACTGTAATATAAGATTATTTTTAAAGGATGAGGAGATAAACCTTTTTTTTAAATTTTGAATTACATGAAGTAACAAAGCAACATGCAACAATTTTACTTTCAGATGTGAAGTAAAACATTGATAGTTGCGAAATGAGTTCTCCATTTTTATTATTTGTTTGTTTGTTTGTTTGTTTGAGATCCTGTACAATTATCTTATTAGTTGGTAAAGTATTTCAAAAGAAATTGGCGTTTTGTGACATTGACTTAATCGAGATTGATATAAAAATTTTCGAGTACTAACCAATGTTATTTCTCTTTGAGTAGATATCGTGGTATGGTATTTTAGTATACCCCACTATATGATGTACCAAAAGAAAATGTAATATGAAGAAAAATTCATCCTTAATTATAAGGGGAGAGTCCCTTTTTACTATCTTAGCCAGATACTACTTAGTCATGGAGCGGGAACCTGACGCCAATTCATGCCAGCGGTATCTAATGCAAATAGCTTTTCTAATTTACTTATCGTTTTTCTTCTAACCCAGGAATCTCTTCTACTTTAGTCCTCCAAATTCCTTCTGAATAATATCACAGTTTAGGCGGTCACAGATCCGGGTTATAAAATAATATTTGCCCTTTTCTCGCGTATCCAGGATTTTGTAAAAGAGAAGGCACAGAGCCGGAAAAGTACACAATTATGGAGGCAATATTTTTCAAGTGTGTACTTAAGGTATGCCAGGTGGGTTTCAAAAGGGGGCGGCCCATTCGCCCCCCCCCCCTGGATCCGCCCCTCACTGTTATCATTAATCAGGGGCCGGATCCAGGATTTTGTAAAAGGGGCACATAAATGCAGGGCTGTCAACTTTAGAGGGAGTTCCGTATTTGTTCTTCTCACCAGCCCTCCAAAATGTCGCTCATTGGGGGGGGGGGGGGGGGTTATCAGATTTTATGGTGTTCGGTTTCCCTCCCATAATTCTCTGACAAGCAAAAAAAAAAAAAAGGTTATCAGTTCTATAAGGGGAAACAAAAAAGGGGGCACAATGTATACTTTTCTTTCAAAAGGGAGGGGGCTAGCCGGGATCCGTAAATCCGCTACTGTCTGTAATATTATTGTCAGGATTTTTCAAGGATACAACAAATAGACAAGGCGACTCTAATATATCAATTTTCAATGAAAATTCAATTTAGAAATAAATCTGTATATCTCAAATACATGTAGGATCTTCTGTTACATTCAAGTGATTTAACTTGAAGAGAAAAGAAAAATACATATATTTATAAATTTCTAATAGTACATTAATAAGTATACACACACAAACGAAAAAATATTTATATCGTAGAATAATGAGATCTTATATAAGTGCCGTTAATTAATTATTGGATTAAATTCCCCTTTCAAGTTCATTTCTAATCGCACTAAGTAATTGTGGGAAACTGTCCGAAATTGTCCTTTCTGTTTATTGTTCGCTGTGATTGGCTGTTACTAAAATGATCAAAATACCGACGTAGGCTTTTGCGATTAATCGATCCTGGCTATGTCGATTTAGGAAGACAAAAGTCCGAAAGATGATGCCACGTCCTCATTGCTTTCTGTCACGTGACCTTGCTTGAATGACCCAGATAGTCCTCGGCTGATGAAGAACACTAAGAAGCTCTCGGAGCGTCATGATGAATTGTCAGCTGGTACACGGAGTTATCTCACCCCTGGTAAACGGAGTTATCACGCCCGTGGTGAACGGAGCTATCTCACCCTGGTAAACGGAGTTATCTCGCCCGTGGTGAACGGAGCTATCTCACCCTGGTAAACGGCTATGAATAAAATCACCAATACATCCCTCAAAATACATATACTTATTCTCTAGCGTTACAGCACGGATTTCTTAAGGACGTATTTCCCTTATAAAATATGGGATGAAATAGAAAGGTTGTTTTGATTATTGACACTTCCATTCAAAAGAACTAGGATCATATATATATGTTTTGTTATGCATTTAAAAACTGGTTAGAAAAATAAAGTCCTTTCTACCACAACATGCTTCTGATTTTTAACTTGTTCATCAATGTATTACTAATGTACTGTATATCAAATAATTAGTACATAAATAAAATTTACTTTGAATATAATTCAGATTTGTGTATGAAACTTTAAAGCATTTGCATGAATAAACGAAACATTTTCCCTATCGATCAACAATCGTGAGAACGATAGTTAAATGCCTGTGCATGAACCTCTCGTTTTAATTGGTTCGTTATTAATTCCTATACACCTACGAGGTAATTTACAATAAAACATTTTCTCCTTGAAAATAAAAACATTTTCTTTCTACCAAAATAATATTAATTTTAATCATACAATTTATGGCATTTATAATATTATGAATTAGCACTTTAGTGCCCAATAATATTAAATTACGGCCATATTCGTTTTAAACAAGCTAACCAAATTTCAGTAAATTGTTACTTACAGTTATCTCGACAAATGTGGTCTTATGGCAGGAAAATGAGGTTTCTGGCATGAAGGATACAGCAGTACCGGTGTCGTCTGAAGAATTTATCTGCTGGCGCCGAATCAAAAAATCAAGGCTCTGGTAGATTTTCCACGACACACAATCATACCCAACTCGAACCTCGGTCTTACATTTAACTGCACTCAGCCAATGTTACACGTACACACCTTCACTTTCACTCGACCGCACCCTGTCCATTATGTAACCTACACAAACACGCTAAATATTTTCTAAGACGCCCTCTCTCGTGTATAGGACTCGAAAGAAATAAAAAAAATAAAAATAAATTTCCCATTTTGTTCTGACAATTATATTAGAAAAAAGTCCAAACGCACCCATTCGGCAAACCCGGAAGGGGGGGGGGGGGGGCTTTGGACGAATGGTGGCGTTCCAGTCAACGTTACCCACCCTTTCGGATCAAGCTTAACCAAATCATTCCCATTCTATGACCTTTAAAAAAAGGCTATATAAATCAAATTTTATACTGAAGGTAGTGCCAGCCTATCATTGAACTCATGAAATTAAAATAATTATATTAGTAGTTCAGATCATATTGAGTTAGATATTTTGAGGTTGGAATCTTGTTTAGCACGTATTTAAATAGTTGGCATGGAGATACTTCAACGTGTTGTATACTGTAAATGACATCTATACGATATTGATATCTGATCAAACAAACTCATTGACCTTTGCTTTTTATTTTCTTGCAAGTGTATATAAATCTAATCATCTTAAGGAGATCACGCTTGAGCCAAACACATTCACATGCGACGCATAATACTGTTTCTATACAGTTTTATTGTATTAATCAATATTTATTGATACACACCAATATGCGTTAATAACAAAGATAATTCAATCACCTAATATTGATAAATAATTTTATAGATAAAACAAAATAGGCAGCCACGTCAAAACTGAAAGACAAAGAATATGTAAGCGTGATATGTACATTTTACAGATTTGCGACTGACGAACAAGAAAGACTGGAATATATCGAAACGTGCTATGATGGTTGAAGTAACCAGCATCAACAGATCAATACAAATAAACTATTAAGCCCAATTACTCTATAGTACCAATTTAGCACGATAGTGTTAGGTTAAAATTCTTTGAACAAACATTACATTGTTCACTGCAATATAATGAAATTTGTTTTCCAGATGGCGGTTATTTTGTGTCATTTGAATTACTTTTAAATACGCTGTAAAAAGAAGCTGTCGAGTTTAATATGCATCAATTTATATTTAAGGTATTAACAGAAGATATATATGTCAATACTCGAAACAAAAATAAAAAGATAAAGCACAGTCATGGGGATACGGGGAAGGAACGAAATAATGAAGTGCTTTCGGATTTAGCTCATCGAGATGTTGCTGCAATTACTATTACTTCGGCATTGCCAGGTACCCATTTAACACCTGGGTTGAGAAGGACAAATGTGAGCAAAACACCTTGGTGCAAGGATGTAAGCACCGAGCAAGGATCAAACCCGGGAGAGTCAAGAGCCTTCACCAATATACCACAGTACTCCTATTTGTCTAACTGTGATACTTGAAATATGCAAAACCCCTTCACATCAAGAAAAAGAAAACCCAAAACCATGGCTATGATAAGTTTTTGATAAGTGATAATTTGTTGAAAGAGATTTACTATTTACTAATGTGCTCATTACTGACAAAAGTATGTGTCAAGTTTACATTAAATCTTCAAATTCAAAGTATAAAGTGGTTCAAAGTCTTTGTCAAAAGCAGTCATGATCACTAGGTCATAACGTGATGAGATAGTTTCAAACAAGTGTCAAATAGAATGTTTGTTTTACGCCGGTTAAAAATGAAGGTGTGAAGAAACCGTCCCATTTTAATAGCTGATTACAGATTGTACAGATCAGAAAGGATGATAATATAATTATGCCTCACAAAAATTTAATTTACCTAGAGTATTGAAACAGTTTCTTTCCCACTTCCCGTTCCTTTTTTATCTAGTAGGTAAGTTTGTTCAGTGGCTGATCAAAAAGGAACATGAACATTTTAAAAATTTCTTTTTCTTTTTCTTTTTTTTTTCTTTCCTTGTCAGAGATTCTCCTGACTTATGCTCTCCCTCCCTTTGCACAAGAGAATCAGAATCAGACATTTATTGGGTAGCCTACTCTGAAACATTCATTTTGATCTAATTGGGTAGTGAGAGAATAATCATAATTTCTTAATTTTATTTATTTATATTATTTATTTATTTGTTTCAAGTGATATTTTATGAGGGTAGCCATTCAACAAAAGTTGATCTTCCATGGGGCGCTGAAAATGAAAACAGAGTTTTATACAATTAAAATGATTTAACATACAATCAGAGGAACATACATAATACAGCAAATAAGCAAAAACACCAGCAAGTATAAACGAATTCAGTAACAGTTCACAAAATCTAAACCACAATAATCATAACAATTAAACTTGCTGATGTGGGTAAGGATGAACAAAGAAAGTATTTTAAAAAATGAGAAACAGAGAAAAGAACAAAAGAAAGAGAGAAAAGGGAAGAAATAAGATGTAATAGGCATAGAGAGAAACAGAGAGACAAAATCAGCAAATTATCATGACTATTAAGATATTTAAAAACAACTACACATCTACAATCAGTGGCGGAGATGTATTACCCAATTCTATTCATCAGAGGGGACGACCTATTGTTAAGTCCCCCCCCCCCTCCCCATGAAAAGAATTTCCTGCATATTTTCGCCCATGTATACAATATTTAACTCGTCATTTTTAATTTTTGTCATTAACAGATTTCAAGGCTACCATAAATATATATCTTAATAACAATATCATCACAGAGCTGTATCTTCGATGGATTCCGTTGAGTCATCAACTGAATCTGTGAAAGATGTATAGTAGCCCCGATAAAGCTCCAACTGAAAGAAAAGAAAGGACCAATAAACATTCTAATGCAGTCATATTGATATGGCATTCAAGTTATATCACAGCTGTTTTCATGATTGTTGATTTGCATCGTAATAAAAGAATCTAACACTTCAATTTTGTCTGTTTCTTTCTTTTTTGGAGTTTTAATAAAATATTTAGGAATATCATCAATAAAAAAAAATATGTTCAATTGGAACAATATACATAAAATGTACATAATTTAACATTTCAGATCATAAGTTCATGTAGTCCCTCCAATATCGTTATTGATATATTTAAGAATGTTACTGGAACATAACTGGTGCGAACCGGTTGTTTATTTTTTTCTATTAATTTTTCGGATATTCAGCTTTCTTGTCTTCACGAGCTCTTTCAAATGATAATCTTCAGTCTACTTGAAACGAAAACAAATGTAATCGTTGAGCATTTAAATCAAGATTTTCACAAAACTAGTCAAAATCATGCAATGTGATGTTGGCGCAGATATTACTAATTCAAACAGGATGGATATATTTGTACCTTATTATCTTTCTTGGACTTTGGTCCTACTATTGTATCTTCTGGGTGCGTGATCTTTCTTCTACTTGACTTTCTGATAACACAGATTAGCGATACAATGAGGAGGATAATTATAGCGCCTCCTATGACCGATACTGTAATGAACATCCATGGAGCTGTTAGAAATGAACACAAAAGGAATTTGAAAAAAACAAAAAACGTCCATACATTTATTTCATCTATCATATTCCCTAATGAGAAATTACTCTCGCAATATGGGTATAAGCCGAATTATAGTCGTCGGTAGTACTAGTTAACACACAATACCTGTTTCAAGGATTGGGGAAAGAAAGGTTATAGAGTTTATCTAGACAGCAAAGGATTTAAAGGGTACACAAATTTTAAAATTTCAACTAGCTGGAAAAAATCATTAGAAGCTTCGACTCTGAAAGATATGATATTCTCCACTGGATAAAGAGTTTCATTTTACCGTAGACTTTGACAAGGATGATAAGAAGGAAGACCATCTCTTTCTCTCTCTTTCGCCTCTCTTTCCCTGTACATCTCCTTGCGTATCTGCTTATCTCACTTCATTCCCCTTCCCTTTCTACTTCCTTCGCCCCACCCCCACTTTCTAACCGAGTAGTGCAGGAGTAACCCTGAAGCATACCTATTGAAGGTGAGTTTTTAGAAGCCTCTTCTGTAGTCATGGATGTCGTGGATACTGCTTCTAGAAATTTGTACAAAATGAAACAAAATGTTAATCCTATTTTAAAGCGTTATTTCAATATCTTATTGCAAAATAACAACAACAACAACAGAAATAGTCACATTTTAAATATCTCCGTATAGTGGGTATGATTTACAATTTTTTTTCTGACTTTGGGGTCTCAATCTATATTTGTTTTTCAGAATAGGGGCATGAAAGAGACAAGAATTTATTTTGGAAAAGTCATCTAAAAATCATACTTTATTCAAACTAAATTTATAACAATCAGTTAAAGGTAATGACCAGTTTTGGTTAGACCTCAAAAACTTTTCGTCAGATTTCTTTGATTTTTGTTAATAATTAGCAAGATACTAGCAACACTAAGATAATGCGAAGATTTCTCCTCCTAAACTTTAATATTAAACAAATGAGAGGTAAAAAATAATTTATATAACTGGCCAGGCACCTAAACTCCCCAAATCGCCAGCATGCACAACACACTATACACACACACGTGTATTAAAAACCCTTGAGTATACTACACACAGTGACACACTTGCTATCTCTATGCGAAGCCCCTAGATTGTGGTGCTGGGATCCGTCGGGTGGAAAGGTCCTGGCATATGGCAGTGATCTAACGTTCTTTACAGATGATTACACCGGAAATAATAGATGGAATACTAAATTATCTCTTACAAACATCTTTCGATACTAGGAGAACAACATGAGGCTATATACACGTTTCTTTCCAATTAAATTTTTCCTACTAATATACTGTACACGGTACATGAGCTTTAATATCACCTATGCTTTGAATTGAGGTTACATTATCGTTAACCTGATCAACAATTAACGTGTTTTATCAAATCTACTTTCAAGACTGTAGCTGCCTTGACGAACTTAATCATACAAATATGTCTTCTTTTTCAACTTCGCCTTCCATTGTTTATTATTTGTTAATTCAAATACCTTTTTTTTTTTGGGGGGGGAGGGTCGCTTTTTGTGTGTGTGTGTGTGTTAAAAGAATGTTTCAGAAACATCTAAATAATTCTACCTATTTCACAATGCAAGCCTGGAGGGATAGATATTGAAGTATATCCTTCGTTGCAGGTACAGTTGAAGCCCTCTTCGTCGATATCAGAACAGGTGGCGAACGAGGAGCAATCGTCTAATCCGAGGAAACACTCATCAGTAGCTATATTAATGACATGTGAACAGCTTTTCACTTGTCATACCATTTATTAATTAATTCAACATACATTTATCACTATAATGTACCTGGTTACAGATTTTTAAAAGATAATAAGGGGAAGTAGTAGATATTGTTAGGGCGACATACTGCACTTTTACGGTACTTCGGAACATGATAAATTAGATATGATCTTCTTTCGTCTCTTTTAAAGAAAATATCTTTATAAATGTGTTTCTCTTCTTCTTTTTTTTTACCCTGCCAATAGGCAGATATTTGTTTAAAAATATAATTCAACTATTGCAATTTGTATCATAAAAATATGTGTAGACTGACTACCGTTCAGTTAACACCTTTCAGTTAACACCTTCCATGAACTGTCCAAGGACTTAGTCTATGGACCTGTTGACCTGACTGATTAGGACATGGATGCATTCATGAAATAATGCCATGTCACTGTAGGTTTTATATGTACATCTATATTTCACTGAATTGTGTATTAGGGTGACACTCAACAATGAGGTTTATTCCGTCATAATAGGGATTGGTGTATTAGGGTCCTTTAGGGGGACACGAGGACAAATAAATAAGACAAAAAGTGTCTCCCAAATACACCGTACATTGGTGTGTGTACGTGTGTATATATATATATATATATATATATATATGCGTCCCAGAAAAAAACGAAACCCTAAAACAAAGGGTTATTGTGACCACACTATGTGCTGTATGACAAGAATTATTTATTTTCCATAAACTAAAAGTATTATGCTTTTAAATGATACCTTGATGGCATCCATCCGTACACGCTTTACCGAGAAGCAGCATTGAAATGACCTTTGACCTTACCATGTGACCTCCGAAGGCACCATAACATGAATGTACCCAAAGTGCACCTATCACCCAAGTTTGGATGCCATTGCAGCTACATGTGAAGAGTTATGTGTCATAAGAGAGTCTTGCAGGTAAACTTTAACATATGACCTCAAATGACCTTTGACGTTATCACGTGACCTCCGACGGCACCATAACATGCAGGTCCTCTTAGTGCATCTACAACCCAAGTTTGGTTGAAAAGTGAGTGACGGTTCCAAAGTTATCTGTAATAAGAGAGTCTTGCAGGTAAACTTTAACGTTTGATCTGAAATGACCTTTGACCTTACCATGTGACCTCCGAAGGCACCATAACATGAATGTACCCCAAGTGCATCTACCACCCACGTTTGATTGCCATTGCAGCAACATGTGCCGAGTTATGTGCCATAAGAAAGTCTTGCAGGTAAACTTTAAACGTATGACCTCAAATGACCTTTGACCTTATCACGTGACCTCCGACGGCCTCATAACATGAAGGTAGCCCCAATGCATCTATGACCCAAGTTAGGTTGTAATCCAAGCAACTGATGTGAAGTTATTTTTTCAAAAGAGAGTCTTGCAGGTAAACTTTAACATATGAAAAGAGAGTCTTGCAGGTACTCTTTAATATATGACCTCAAAATGACCTTTGACGTCATCATGTGACCTCCGACAACACCATAACATGAAGATACCCCTAGTGCTTCTATCACCCAAGTTCGGTTGCCATTGCAGCAACAGTTGCCAAGTTATGCGTCCTAAGAGAGTCTTGCAGGTAAACTTTAACATTTGTGACGGACGACGGACGACTGACGACGGACGGACGCCATTTGGATCCCTTAGTCTCGCCTTCACCTCCGGTGGGCGAGACAAAAAAGGGGCTTTTGATGACTCAAGCGTGATGACTAGTCAGATTTTTTGGTGATATTACATAGGACAGACCCGGAGCTATCTACAAGAATGGAAATTTATTGAAAATATTCTGAAATATTTATTTTGGGAGACTTTTTCCAACTGTTCACTTTTTGGGGGACGCACTGTATATATACATATATTTATATATATATATATATATATATATATATATATATATATATATATATATATAATACAGTGCGTCCCAAAATTTGTATAGAAGTGTTGTGGTCTAGTAAATTGTGAACCACAAGGTACGGGGCTCGAATCCCTGGTACAGCACTAGTGTCTTTTGTCGAGACATTTTAATCTACATTTGTCACACTCGACCCAGGTGAGGTAAATGGGTACTTGGTAGGAATTAATTGAAATGCTAAAGCGCTTAAGTGCAGCCACGCTAAAGCCAGGGTAATAAATGTGGAGCGCCAGGAGTGTCAAGTCTGACAGACATGTGTGCTATACAAGAACCCACTACCATCATTATTATTATTATTATTATTATTATTATTATTATTATTATTATTATTATTATACATATAAATATAAAATAATATACAATTAATACTTAAAGGTCATGTAAAGTTTTGGTAAGCCCTCAAAAACTGTTCGTCATATTTCTTCAATTTTTGTCGATAAATAGCAAGATACTAGCAATACTAAGACACTGTGAAGATTTCGCCTCCTAAAGTTTAATATTAAACAAATAAGAGGCAAAAACTAATTTATGTGCCGGGACAGGCACGTAAAATCCCAACAAAGGCAGCATGTGCTACACACTGTAAACACACGTGTAAAACCAATGATGAGTAGCTACACACAGTGCACCCACGCTGTCTCTATGCGAAGCCGTCGGGGTGGACGGGTCCTAGCATAATGGCAGTGATCAAGCATTCCTTACAGATATTTACACTGAAATTCACCAGAAATCATATAGATGGAATACCAAATGATTTTTTACAGACATCTTTTGATACAAGGAGAGCAACATGAGACTATATCTAACATGTTTCTTTCCAATTTCCTTTTTGCTACCAATACTGTACATGAGCTTTAATACTTACGTTTAATAACGATGTTACTAGCATCTAAAGTGTATGACGAGTTACTTCTAATCGTGTATTCATCATTAACCAAGACGTCATCAATATGAGTAGAGAGACTGTCATTCGTGATGACTGAGTTAGCTTCAAAGTAAACAACAGAGGTAGCGATGATACTCCCAGTTTGGAAAGTGAAGACCTCTGATCCTAGAAAGGTTGACAGGCCATCGAATATGGAATTTATCTGGATTAGGAACAAGATGAGCAGAGACTCATGAAGTTATAAGATGGCGTATGTCCTTATTTCGAGTTCATTCATTTTGTTCATTTGTCACAGTTTATTTTTCTGTAGTCTACCAGGTATTTCATGCTTGAAAAGGGACATATGTTTATACCAAAGTTTGAATTTTCCATCTCATAATTTACAAACATTATTTCAAAAATTATTATCTGTATCTGTATACAGATTTTATCTCTTTCTCGTTTATCATCTCCACAAGCTTCATGTTTGCTTCTATGCTTTATCTCCACTGTAATGTACCAGCCACCACCGTGTTGTCATTCTTTAGAGTAAGCTTCCATATTAGCTGCTTTACTCGCCATCAACATGATCAATGGAGTGCAGCTACTCATGGGCTCACGTTTCCCCTAGTTTCTTACAAGTAGCATGTTTTAAGTGCACTCTACAGTTCTTCGCCTGTATTTTTCCACTATTTTTAGGTAAGATATTCTCCTATCTATTTGTTTTTACTATTTCATAACGGTCCTGTTTATGACGTCACCATTCTAGTGATGCACACACATTAAAAAAAAAAATTATCAGTCAAATTAACAAACACCGCACTAACAAAACTTTTGAAGTTCACAACGTACGGAATTGACGAGGTCTCCTTGTAGTTGTTGATAGGCAGAACTTTGTTTGTCCATGAGATTTCTGCTGAAGATGGCTTGGCCATCATCGATCAACAGAATCCTGAAGGTGAGGGTAAAGGATTTCGCGTCTGAAAGAGAATCAGTTTGGCAAAAGGGGTAAAGTCAATGAGCTCGCAAGAGTATAATTATGCACAATTATTATTCAGAGACAGATAATGTCTGGACTTTACTTGGGTAGATTTTAAGGCAAATTTGGCACTTACAATTCATCAAGGAGCGTTTTCATGAAGCTGAAGGTTTATTGTCTTCATACTATCTGAGTTAAAGTACAATATGCATGATATGATTCGCTTCCTATTTTATGATTCTAGAGTGAATGTAGGAAGCTCTAGCTCCCTTTCATGTCTGATTGATTTATTAGAACTGAGGGGCAATAATCTATCCATTTGAAGGTTAACGCTATCCATAGCAGACTACATCTGGACCAAGTTACAGAGTGCGATGAATAAATGACACATACAGTCCGGAATCCAATGAAAGTTTCCTGAAGGTTCTTACCTGAACATGCCTCGTTGGAGAGTACTCTGTATTTACCTGGTCGGCATTCACATCGTTCTTCTAGACATGTCTCTGTTTCAGGATTACAGTTCCCACATGGCTCTAATAGGTACAGTAATAACAATAGGGAGCAGAATACATTAAACATTATAACATTTGATTTTTTTCATGGCTTCAAGATGTTGAAGGATACACAACTTCCTGGTTCTTGTGGATTTGTAGTTTCCATATTTGAAGTATAACGCTACCTTCCAAAAACGTAGCAGTATTTGATTTGACTGTAATATCATCTTCGGCTAGCATATATGGTTTAATAAATTATTATTCCAATTTAGGTATGTGAATCATATGTACTTCTTATTCCACTTACCTTGTGTACGTATTTGAGTACCAGTATTACTTTCCGTTGCTTCAGTCCTGGTTGTTGTCACGGTCTCGGGGTCCGTTTGTGTTCCACTGGTTTTCTGACTGATAAAAGTACTATCCCTAACCCCGGTGGCAGTACGTTCGAATGTTGTCAAGAACGCTTCAGTTGTTTTCAGTGTGCCCTCTCCTGCTGTCGTCAAACTCACCCTTGTAATTTCTATCGCCGATGTAGTGGTCCTTATATCCGAAGTTAATGCATTTTCTGTAAATTGTTTTTCAGATGTTATCATCAACTCAGTCGGAATACTCGAAGAACCATCTGTTATTTCTGTTATTTGGGTTGTTATCTCTTTGCTGTCTCGAGCTGTCGTCAAATCCTTACTTGTGATTTCTGCCGTTGGTGTAGTGGTCCTTATATCCGAAGTCGATGCTTTTTCTGTAAACTGATTTTCAGGTGATGTCATCATCAACTTAGTCGGAGTACTCGAAGAACCATCTGTTATATGGGTTGTTATCTCTTTGCTGTCTCGGGATGTCTTCAAATCTATACTTGTAATTTCTGTCATCGATGTAGTGGCGCTTATATCCGAAGTTAATGCATTTTCTGTAAATTGTTTTTCAGATGTCATCATCATCTCAGTCGGAATACTCGAAGGCCTATGTATTATTTCTGTCGTTTGGGTTGTTTTCTCTTTGCTGTCTCGAGCTGTCGTCAAATCCATACTGGTGATTTCTGCCGTTGGTGTAGTGGTCCTTATATCCGAAGTCGATGAATTTTCTGTAAACTGATTTTCAGGTGATGTCATCATCAACTTAGTCGGAGTACTCGAATAACCATCTGTTATATGGGTTGTTATCTCTTTGCTGTCTCGGGATGTCTTCAAATCTATACTTGTAATTTCTGTCATCGATGTAGTGGCGCTTATATCCGAAGTTAATGCATTTTCTGTAAATTGTTTTTCAGATGTCATCATCATCTCAGTCGGAATACTCGAAGGCCTATGTATTATTTCTGTCGTTAGGGTTGTTTTCTCTTTGCTGTCTCGAGCTGTCGTCAAATCCATACTGGTGACTTCTGCCGTTGGTGTAGTGGTCCTTATATCCGAAGTCGATGAATTTTCTGTAAACTGATTTTCAGGTGATGTCATCATCAACTTAGTCGGAGTACTCGACGAACCATCTGTTATATGGGTTGTTATCTCTTTGCTGTCTGGAGCTGTCGTCAGATCCATACTTGTAATTTCTGTCGTCGATGTAGTGGCGCTTATATCCGAAGTTAATGCATTTTCTGTATATTGTTTTTCAGATGTCATCATCAACTCAGTCGGAATACTCGAAGGCCTATGTATTATTTCTGTCGTTTGGGTTGTTTTCTCTTTGCTGTCTCGAGCTGTCGTCAAATCCTTACTTGTGATTTCTGTCGTCGATGTAGTGGTCCTTACATCCGAAGTCGATGCATTTTCTGTAAACTGATTTTCAGGTGATGTCATCATCAACTTAGTCGGAGTACTCGAAGAACCATCTGTTATATGGGTTGTTATCTCTTTGCTGTCTGGAGCTGTCGTCAGATCCATACTTGTAATTTCTGTCGTCGATGTAGTGGCCCTTAGATCATGTATATCCGAAGTAAATGACACTTCTGTATATTGTTTTTCAGGAGATGTAAACATCAACTCAGTCGGAATTCTCGAAGGCCTATCTGTTATTTCTGTTGTTTGGGTTTTTTCCTCTTTGCTGTCTCGGGCTGTCGTCAAATCCATACTTATGATTTCTGTCGTCGATGTAGTGGCCCTTACATCCGAAGTCGATGCATTTTCTGTAAACTGATTTTCAGGTGATGTCATCATCAACTTAGTCGGAGTACTCGAAGAACCATCTGTTATTTCTGTTATTTGGGTTGTTATCTCTTTGCTGTCTCGGGATGTCGTCAAATCTATACTTGTAATTTCTGTCATCGATGTAGTGGCGCTTATATCCGAAGTTAATGCATTTTCTGTAAACTGTTTTTCAGATGTCATCATCAACTCAGTCGGAATACTCGAAAGCCTATGTATTATTTCTGTCGTTAGGGTTGTTTTCTCTTTGCTGTCTCGAGCTGTCGTCAAATCCGTACTTGTGATTTCTGCCGTTGGTGTAGTGGTCCTTATATCCGAAGTCGATGAATTTTCTGTAAACTGATTTTCAGGTGATGTCATCATCAACTTAGTCGGAGTAATTGAAGAACCATCTGTTATTTCTGTTATTTGGGTTGTCATCTCTTTGCTGTCTGAAACTGTCGTTAAATCCATACTTGTAATTTCTGTCGTCGATATAGTGGCCCTTAAATCCGAAGTCAATTCTTTTTCTGTATATTGTTTTTCAGGAGATGTAAGCACCAATTCTGTCGGAATGACTGAAGGGCTATCTGTTATTTTCGCTGAAAGACTGTTTGTTTCTTGATATGTCGTAGTTTGCATCGTACTTCTAGAAGTTGTAGGGTCTGTGTCGGTGAACATCATTGTTGGTGTTGATGGCATATCTTTGGTAGATTCAAGAGGATTTAGAGGGGATGTGACAATTTCATTCGTAGCTTCCTTTGTTGAAGTATAGCCGCTTGTAGTTGGTATTATAGCTGACTCTGAGGTAAGAAATTCGGTTATTATTTTCTCTGTGGAAGTGGTATAATCCTTTGTAGCCGATTGATCAGTAGTTACTTGTTTCGGTGACGTATGTGAGGAAATCACTTCAGATGTCATATCGTGTGAGACAGTATCGTTTTCTGTCGTTGAAGATATGTCGTACGTAGTTGGGTTGATCTCGCTTGTTATTGTCTGCCTCGTCGTTATGGCTTCCGTCGATCTTTCACCCGTTGTTATAAACATGCCTGTGGAAGAAACATCTTCTGTCGTTAAGACAGTCTGAGTAGTTTTCCACGCCGTTGTCTTTGGTAGAGCCGTTCTCTCATTCGTTGTATCCGGTGTTCGTAACTCCGTTGTCGTAGGTGAAGCCGTTGTCGCCTTCGTCGTATCAAAACTCGTTGAAGTTTCTGATGACAGTGTTGCTGTTGAATATCCTGAATTTGAATCTGTCTTTAAATCAGACCCCATGGTTGACGTCCTTTCCTCCGTAGACGTTTTTTTAGGGAAGGTTGTCTGATATTCTAGAATGTGTCTCGTTTGTTCAAATGATTTTGTCGTTGTATCACTTGGAAATGTTGTCGAATGACCATCCGTAACCATTTCACTGGCTGTAATTGTTCCCGGTTTCCCATCAGTAGAAAGCAAACTAGCTGCAGTTGATATTGTAAATTCAGCCCAATCTGTTCTTGACGTAACCGAGTATGTTGATACTAACGATACTTCCGAAGTTTTAGTTGTGTCTGTTGCGTCTAGGGGGGTAGTCAGACCATTAGTTATCATTCTAGAATATGATGTAAAGTGAGATGTTTTTAGAGCACCTTCTGTCGTTTCATCTGTAGGTTCGCTCGTTGTGTGATCATCACCACTTGTCGGCTTGTCTGTTGAATCCGTTTGGACATTTTCTTCAGTAGGCCGATCCGTAATAGCTCTTGGAGAAGTGTATTCCTTAGGCTCCTTGAAAGTTGTCAGTAAATGCTTTTCCGTCTTTTCATCTGTAGAGACTGTGGTAGGAACCCTAGCAGTGGGCGAATGCGATGTGACTTTATCTCCAATTTGAGTTTTTCTTGTCACACTAGTTCCTGTTCCCTCAAAAGTGGCATGGAATTTTGTTGTATCGGTAGTAGCTGAAGTTGCTTCTTTCTGCTGAGTCGTGTCGGAAATCATATCTGCACTGATAATATTCTCTGTGAATCTTGCAGTAGGCGAAGGTGTGTGGGAGTCAGAGGCTGGCTCCAAAGTATTCGATGTAGCTTCAGTGCCAGATACACTTGTTGCAAAGAGCTCAGTTGTAGGAATATTTGTATTGAATTCAGTTGATAGATACGAAGTTGTGATATCTGGCGATTTAGAGGAACTAGTCATTGTAACAAGGGTCGTTCGTGATACTGAATCAGATTGTGAGACAGCATATGTTAGCTCAGTTGTTCCAGTTATCTCAGCAATGGTTTGGCTCGATGCCGAGGGAAGTGAGTTTGTTTTAGTTAAATCGTCTACAGTTGGTTCTTCTGTGTCTGTCATTGTTACCTCTCTTGTCGTATGGAACATCTCTGAAGAGTGACCTGATGGTGTCAGTAATAATGTATGCGAAGGAATCGCGTCACTAACAGTCACATAAGGAGTACTCGTTTCAGCTAATAGGGTAGCGGATGTTTGCCCAGATGTCGACTCTGTTGAGTGCTGTGGCTTTGTCATAAATCGGGATGGTTCGGTAAAATCTGAAGAGGTGGAAATATCATTCGTATGCGTCAATGTTGGGGACACACTCCGGATCAATGTTGACAAATCTGTTTTACTAGTGGGATCCAGGTCTGACGATGTTGTTATATCTGTAGTACCTAAAGACATTCTAGTGGTTGTAAATGATGTTGGGTCGACAGTCGTTTCAACAACACCTGTAGACCCACTAGACGTGGCCTTGTCTGTCGCTCTTGTTGTACGGGCTCTTGGCCCTGTTGTATCAGTATCAACTATGACATATGTTGTAGCATCTTCCGCTCTGGTAAGTGTAATAGTTGAGGCAGTAGAATCTGAACTGAGTTTAGTCGTAAAATCGGTCCGGTCAGTGCTCTGGGTGCTTGCAGCATCGGTTACAGTGGACTTCTCTGTAACCTCTCGCGTTGTCAAGAATCCAGACGTTTTCACTGTAGGGATAGTTGTATCTTGAGTAGCTACTACCTGTGTCGTCATCTCCGTGACTGGTAAGTGAGATATTGTCTGTTGTGGTTCTATGGTAAGTGTCAAAGGTGAGTCAGTAGAATATGAACTGGGTCCAGTCGTAAATCCCTTCCCGTCAGTGTTCTTTGAAGCATCGGTTACAATGGACTTCTCTGTAGCCGTTATTTCAACATCTCGTGTTGTCAAGAATCCAGACGTTTTCACTGCAGGGATAGTTGTATCTTGAGTAGCTACTGCCTGTGTCGTCATCTCCGTGACTGGTAGGTGAGATATTGTCTGTTGTGGTTCTATGGTAAGTGTCAAAGGTGAGTCAGTAGAATATGAACTGGGTCCAGTCGTAAATCCCTTCCTGTCAGTGCTTTTGGTGCTTGAAGCATCGGTTACAATGGACTTCTCTGTAGCCGTTATTTCAACATCTCGTGTTGTCAAGAATCCAGACGTTTTCAACGTTGGGATAGTTGTATATTGAGTAGCTACCGCCTGTGTTGTCATCTCCGAGACTGGTTGGTAAGATATTGTTTGTCGTGGTTCTGTACTATCGTGTGTTGCTAATGTTGATGTGCTGGACACTGAGGTGGACATTGTTGGAACGATTGGCGTTTCACTCTGAACAGCCGTGCTTTGTGCAGTTTTTGATGCAACGGTTATTTCATCTGTTGATGTTGTCTGTAAAGTTTCAGTTATATAAGCTGTTGGAGTCGTTGGTATTTCTGTTTGATTAAAAGGGAAAATGACAACAATAAAATGACTTAGTTTCAGTCGAAAATCATAAATAACATACTCCATACTCCTTAGACGACTACCTGCCCGATTCTACCAAAAAAAAATACTTTGCCGTATCGTATCGTATCTCATATTTGTCGACTTACCGCAATCCAAGCCTCTCGGTGCTCATTTCACAAAAGAGACTCTTTTTTATTACCAGTTTCAATTTGATATATCACATTCGAGGTAACGAAATTCTTACCGATACAGAGTGGTTCTCCCTCTGGTACCCAAACTCCATTCTCGCATATCAGTTCAGTGGGTCCGTCTATGATGTAACCATCATCTCTGCATGATATACTGAAGACCGTACTGTCCGGGTACCAGACTTTCTCTAGTAGCTCACTCGAAGATTCGAATGTAATGTCAGCGTGAAGATCAGGAATCTCGCATGGCTCTGGAGAAGAGCAATGTAAATTCGACTTATTACATATTTATGTTAATGTGTTCCTGCGTCAAAAGCTATCGAATTCTTAAGATGATTAGATGGCAATTCTAAGGGCAGGACGTTCCTCTATAAGGATATGTAATATATAATGTGATTTTTACCACAAAACGTTTGCAAGCAAGGAATATACTATTTTAGCTGTTGGCATTGTTGACATAATCATTGACCTGCCTCTGATACATGATATATTGTGTATACTATGCTAATGTACAATCGATTTGCATGTTTGAATGAAATCAGTGTCAACCTGTAGCACCACATTGTTGAAACTAAGCTTTTTATTAATCTTTATCATATCATTACCATGAGTGGTTCAATTCAAGAAGGGGGAAATAGGCCTAAATTTAATTATCCCTTTTTTCAGCACTTACCAGACACAAGAACAGAAGCATCCTTAAGAGTAAAGCGGAAGGATAGTCCATCGATTGTTGCGCTCTGGGCTAGTTTGCTTTGGGTCTCCGAACTAACCTTTTCCAGAGTTCCAGAAATTGATGATTTATCGATAAAAACGATTGCGTAGACGTCTAATCCACTAGTACCAGGGTTCGAGAAGTATACTATTTTTGAAAGCAGGTAACCGTCCAACATTGTGTAGATGCTACCTATCTGGTGGTCAGAAATGTATTGTATGAATAGAAACAGAGAAAGGCATCAGTCCTGCTATGGGTATGCAGCTTAACAACATCGTAGAGCACCGTGGAATATTGGTAAAGGCTCATTACTCTCATGCGAGAGGTCATGGGTTAGATCCTTGTCCGTTGCTTTCATCCTTAGACAAGGCTTTGTTTTACCCACACTTGTCCCTTTCGAGTTAGGTGTATGATATTGACACATATTAATACACTATAGTCCTATTTTTCATTTTCTTATGTCGTCATTGTTAAATAGTAAGTTGATTTTAAAAGATGCAGATAAATTAAAAAACAGATCAGTGAAGGTTTAAGTAAAGTACGATGAGAAATAAGAATTTTCAAAGTTGTAATCAATCACAAAATTGGCATCTCCGTGACGTTTCTTGCAAGCTCCTCTCCCATTTGCCCTGAACCCTAGAAAATCAAGAATTTAAATTTTATCTAAAGAAAATATTCGAACATACATGCACCTTACATATAATCATATCTCATATATTTTTACCCAAAACCTGAATGAAACAAATTTATTCCTTCATTAGAAACTAAGAAAACTGAAAGTTTGGGGGTACAGGACAAATGGGAGAAGAGCTCGCAAGATACATCACGGAGTTGCCAATTTGTGTTTGATTGATTGCAACTTCAAAAATTCATAACTTCTTTATTTCTTATCGGATTTTGCTCAAACCTTTAGGGATCTGTTTCTTTAATTATTATGCTTCTTTTAAAACCAACTTGTAATTCAGTGTGGACTTTCCCTTTTATTGGTATGTTTATTGTTTGGGTTCTCTTCATTATTATGTTCTTTGTTTGTTTGTTGCTCTTTTCCCTTTTTTTTTTTTTTTTTTGTATTTGTTATTGTATTAGGTGACCCTGCCACTTTCGAGCTGAAGATAAATCATTTCATTTCTTCTGGCAGAGGACCTACGTATTCCAATGAAACATCTGGAATTTTCTTTAACTGAAATAAAGACGACTTATATACTACGCACTCCTTCTCCAACATCTAATAAGACGTCCCAATACAAATCAGTGATTTCCAGTTTCGAGTCCTGGGAAAGTCTAGTCCATTATCTGGCAGTGTCTGGTCGATTTCATTTTAAATAATCAGAATATCTCCAATTTTAGGCGATATCCTGCTGCATGCTGCAAGCCATCTTTGGCTTGCAGCAAGTAGGGGAGATCGCGTAATTGGAGATATAATTTTAAAATAAAATCGGCCAGAATCTGGACTAGGGGAGGTCGAACATATGGGGGAAATATGGTCAGTTGTGTGGTCTTGCTATATTCCTCATTTTAACAAATCATTTGAAATTGAATCCAACTTACCGCGTGGACAACCTCGGTTTCCATCTCAATAAAGGTTTGCGACTCTTGATCTGCATAGTCAGTCGTGTAGGTTGCTGGAGAGCCGTCAATGTGCGTTATTTGAAAGGTCAGTTCAAATGGATTCACATCTGAAAGGTGAGTCAGAGACCCCAGACATTAGTTTTCAATCATAGCTTGGCTGTAGGTACAATCATTTTTCCTTCTTCATAATATGATTCATGCTAGTTGAAGTTGCAATCTAGCGACCTAAAATGCACAACCAATATCAAGTCATGCAACTTTGTGTTTACGTTACAGTTTATTAAACAAGCTGTGAATCAAGGGTTATTTATATATAAAAAGTAATTGATTTTCCATACGAGCAAAGGAGGTTAATAATGATAATGCAATAATGATCCTTTGATTTATAGAGTGCTTTATCCTGAGGATACAAAGTGCAGAATAATTATTACCCCGACTTGTTAGCAGAGCTACCCCAATAAGACGTTCAAATTCAAGGAATTTCTTCCTATATACCGGAAAACCCATTTACTTCACCTGTGTTGAGAGTGGCAAATATAAATCAATGTCTTGTTAAAGATAGTTGGTGGCAGTGGCAAGGATTCGAGCCCCGGACCATGCCATCGTTTAGTGACTTATCCACTAAACCACGAAACCTCAACTTTATTTGCATACAAGCAAGAGCTCCTCACCTTCACATGTAGGAACCTGTTGAGGATTCCACTCGCCGTCATAGCATGATAACAAGGAAGGGCCATACAGCAATTGCTTCTCCGAACTGCAGCTGAATTCGATCACGGCATTGTGGCTGTACAAGTCGTTAACATTCTGTCCTTCACGAGTGGAAAAGTCCACATTTGCATTAGCCTGGGGAGCGCTGCATGGTCCTGAAACAGGAAAAAAGGGAAAAGAACCGAGGATCATTAATGTTATGAAATCATAAATGACATGTTGTAAAACATATTAAGAAATAAGGTGTTTTTTTTTTTTTTTTTAATACTTTTCAATTCCATTTCTTTCGAAATTCGAGTGATATTACATATATTTTCGCCTTCAAAGTCGTACTAATTCATTAGTTGATATTACGATGACCCTAACATTTTACTATTAAAAAACTATTAAAGCAAATTGAATGATAACTATTAAAATGGGCGTATTCATTAAAGAAACCCCAACATTTAACTAAAATCTAATGTTTATGGTCAGTGGGAAGGCTTTGTCTTGTGTAAAATGAACAAAGAAAGAAAAGAAGTTTCTAAAAGAAATAACAAAAACATAACGACACTTACGGTAACATTTGAAATCATCAAGCGATGGTAACCACAACCCACGATAATAGCAAGCGAATCTCTTCGATCCATCACTGGTAGTTAGCTCAGGACCACCACAGCTTAGTTCAATGATGCTAAAGAGAGCGTAACCATCTTGCATTGGATTGACGATAGCATCTGGATCCAGCTCCGTTTCGTCCGGAAAATCACAAACTTAATGATAATGACGTTAAGAAAACAGACACAGAAAATACGTACGTAATTTAGTCTACACAATCTTCAAATTATCAGACGCAGAAGGAATAACCTTTGATTGTGAATAAGTAACTGACATGGATTGATTATGTACCGTGACAGAAAATAATCTAATTGAAGCAGAATATATGTTTGTCAAAAAAGAGGCAAGAATATCGAAATGGTGTGCTTTATAACGTTCATGTACCTACATAATTTCCCTTCACTTGTTATCTTTAAAACGTTATTCAAACGGAGGAGACTTACCGATTGGTGGTTGTGTTGTAGCTGGTTCTTCTGTAGTCTGTGCGGGTTGCGGTGACTCAGTAATTGGTTCTTCACTAGGCATATCCGAAGGAATGGCTACAAGGGCAGATGGATTTTGGAAGGGAGTACTTTCTTACTGTTTGTTAATGTACCAACAACAGAATTAATTTTGTCATTTCGATCTATAATTTTAAGAAAATACAATGATTTATTCTTGATATGGTATCACAGAGTATCATCTCTAAAACAATTGAATGAACATGAATTTCTTATTTGGACAAATCAAACCGCCCCTCCCCAAATAAAAAACAATTTATTAAAACATGCCATGATTTCACGATAAAAAAAACAACATTTTCCAACGTCACTAATATATTATAAGGCTAGAGGAAGAAAGATAAACTATGTATGTATCATGATCTCATCTGAACAATATGAGTAATGAGTGGGAGTGGGGTACAAATTATAGAACCACAATGTGAAATTAAGTCAACCCAAGGCCATCGTTGTATGGGCCTGTGTTTAACCGTTTTTTTTTTTTTTTTTTTTTTTTTTTTTTTTGGGGGGGTTGTTTGTTTTTTAAGGAAGGAAAATATTTTTACCCCCTTCATTTTCTGTCACTTCTCTTCCTCCAGATATAATTTACATACATGATCTAATTTAATGCCGTTGTATGTCTCTGACTTATGGATTGGGAACATACTGCCATTCATTACATTGGAGCATTACAGATGGCGCCAAAAGCACTCAAAACACAGCAACATTGATAAATATACCCAGATGGATCACAGTTATTTTTCACATTGTGTAGATAGTGTTATTTTTATCATGAGAACATTAGAAATTTCGAGAGTTAAATGAAGGTTAAATCTATGTGTTACAGAATACAATTATGAGCAACATCCTATTAATCAATATACCATTACCTTCGCAAAACAATTCATTGTTCCATTGCCCGTCATTGCAATCTAATGTTGTTGGTCCAAGAGCATGGAATCCCGACTCACACGTAAACGTGACCTTTGACATATGCTGGAATAACCCGGATGGTAACGTGTTGGGAGGAGCCGTACAACTTTCTGAAAATTGAAAGAGTATGAAAAATAATAAGTGTGTATATACATATATATAATTATGTGGCATGTCGTAGTCAGGATGCCGAGGCGATGGGACTTTTTGGTATTCGTTAATTGAGAACACCGTATACCAGTGGAAAGGGGGTAGGGACTGTAGCCTACCCTTCTAACATCTAAAATCTAAAACTGGTAACAATATGCGAACAAACATAACCGGTACTTCACATGCCGGGAGAGAGGTGGTCTCTTTATAATTTGGATATCTGGGGAGCGTTTCAGTGATTTTTACCTACAACTGTTATAAGCTACTGAAATCCTTGCATCTGATTGGTGAGAGCAAATTTGTCGGTAAAAATCACTGACAAAACGCATGATGAAACGCTCCCCTGATGTATTTTAATGGCAAAGCTGTACTGACAACTATAAATGAATAAACATGGATAAACAATGGTTGTCATTGTAATGATGTCCAGATTTTGCTCTCTCGCTGGCAAAAATGAAAGTAGAAAATTAATATTCGGGCAAGATTTGTCCCCCCCCCCCCCCCCTCTCTCTCTCTCTCTCTCTGTTGTTATTTACCTGCACAAATTGGAGCTTGCTCGAAATCCCAGCTTCCATCAGCGCAAATGCTTTTCTCCATTCCTTCGTTGTGATACAGAGTAGCACTCTCCGTGTCTTCACATGCAAACTGGACGGCCGTATCGTGAAGGTAGACGTCCTCCGTCTCCCCTGACTCGGCATCGTAGTGGAGTACTCCGGCAGTCACAATGGGTGCATCACATGGAGCTATTATAATGTACAAAAACAATATGCACCAAACAAGTACAAAAAACAAAAGTTGCGATCATGAGAATATCAGCGTTAATACGTGATTTGATGCATCATCTTCATTTCTCCTCTCTATCCCTCTGTCTCTATCCACTTCTTCACTCTCTTTCTCTCTCTATCTCTCTACCTCTCACAATTATGAATAAATGCCAACACTTATACCTGATACAAATCATAATGCATCATCTTTATCCCCTCTCTCTCTCTCTCTCTCTCTCCCTATCTCTTACTCTCAAACTCTGTCTTCATTCTACCTTTTCTCTCATCTCTTTTAACCTCCCAGTTTCCTCTACTATTTGATTTTAACGCTTTATGTATGATTTTTGTAAGAATACAAAAATATAACATGTTAACTAACTTTTTAAAACAGTTTGTTGTCTAACAAAGGGAACTTTACCTAGTTCGATTTGAATTAACATGTTATAATTATAATATGGTCACATTTTAATTTCAGTCAGTCTTTTTTTTTTTTTTTTTTGTCTCTTCTTACTTTTCTCTGATACAATTCTCCATTCCAGGCATAAACTATCCTATATTCACAAAAGTTTTTCAAATCATAATTATTACCTTTACATTCCCTTTGAGATGGTTCAGGAATCCAGGTATCGACGGCACAGTAAATCGCAACAGGTCCGTAGCCAACATAATTCTGGCTGGTATCGCAGAATAGAATGACCACCGTATCGTCTTCGTAAATCTGTAAGTCATCGATGAGATCAATGTCCGGATCGTTAACCACCGGTCTATTACAACCTGATAGAAGTAGATATCATGAAACAACTTCATCCTTTGACAAATTCATCGAGTATTTCATCAAAAAATAACCGTATGTCGCTGTAAAGAATTAAAGCAATAGGATTGAATTTTAATTATAGTTTTATATATGTTGAAGAATAAAATGGAATTGCTAAAAGAAAACGTATAAACAGAAAGTCACCCCGTACATAGTTATCGTAATAATCGTAATTATCTATTCTACTTTAATCTTAATCTCATTGTCTACATAGAAGAGTGTCACGACTGCTAATATTTGATATTTGTAATTAATGTCTTGATTGAATTAATTAATTTGGAAATAATGCCTATTCTTCTTATTTTGATAAGAAAAATCATTGGAAAATTTTATAGCAAATGCTTTGTAAACGTTATGAAATAATGTGAAGAGATTACTGGAAACATTAACGTTACAGAAAGGCTCATAATTGCCCTATATAACTTAAAATATGAGATTGACAACTTACTCCCTTTCGATGATGGTACTTGGTAGAATATAATAATTGCACGTAGAAGTACGACCACAAAATAATTCCAGTTACATTCCATCCTTTCAAACCTCAAGGAAATCATCATAACAATCACACGTTGTCGTTCTCAAACAGTGCATATTTTCAATTTCTTTGTTTTCCTTGATCAATTCGTTTAGACTTCATACGCGCTAGGTAATTGTGTATTTTAATGGGTATGTTCTGAGTTACCGTTATTTGTTTAATTCCTCTCATGAGCAACATCGTTTGGCGTAATTAATTGACAATATTTATAGAGCACTTGAGAAACGTGATTCCACTTGCTTTGTTTCATGATTCACTCAGGGTCGTCAAATATTGCCTGTCTGGCATCTGGCTACTGTGGAAATGTCATATACGGATCATGTGGGCCGCACACCTGTAATTATTCCCCCTTAGGCTCATGTGTTAAAAATTTGGAAATTAAAAAAAAAAAACATGAAAAATAAGTGCTAGCAATGGCCCAATTCAAACTTGTGTCTTTACAAGTTCATACAGTTTCCTTGACTTCCTAAAATATGAAGGGGTGTTTTCAGCCTTGTTTCTCTCAACAGGGGCTGCAACTTAAACTAACCAAAAACCTGGTTTAAGCTACCTTGGTTATGAGATTTCTTGTGCTGCTAATAAAGTCCCCATAAAATACTAATGAGATCAATCCCACATGGGATCTGAACCAGTCATCATCCCTCTTTAGACACATACGAAAAAAAAAAAGTTCAAATAATTATGTATCACTGATTTTATATGATTTTTTTTTTTTCAACGATGACATCTTTGGTACGGGTCGAAGGGGAATTACCGAAAATGACTGGATCTAATTTCAAGCGTGCGGCCTAAGCTTCGATCGAGAGGCAAACGCCCTCTCTAGTTGACGGCGGAAACTCCGATAAATTTAGTTGATATGCAGCATATCTTCCAATGTTATGTATTGATTGTTGTTCTTTTTATCAATTAAGTTACCAAAGTATAATGAATCCCGTTAGGACCTAGAACATGACATGATATTTTCTGCACGTTTTCATTATCAATAGGATTATTGTACATTTTATTGACATTACCATTATTATTATTAATAATCTTATTGTTTTTATCATTTTCATCATTATCATTATTGTTATCATATTATTATTATTACAATTACTATAATTATCATCATTATTATCATTGATATTGTTATTATCATTATCATTATTATTATTATTATTATTTACTACTACTACTACTATTACTACTACTACTACTACTTCTACTACTACTACTACTACTTCTACTACTACTAATATTATTATTTTGTATTACTGTTGTTATTATTGTTGTTGCTGATGGTTTTGTTGTTAATGATGATGGTGTTGATATTGTTGTTCAGCATCTCCATTGCATTATTTTGGAGCTATTGTTCTAAACTGCACGGGGTGGGCTGTCTACGTGCTGTTGAATGGGGTCAATTGAAACATTTCCTGACTTTGAAATGGTCTATTACTGAACACAAATTCCATTCTCAATTTCTACTTTCCAATGTATATTGTGTCTGTATGAACGGTGTCGTAAAGTGTGATCGATTGTTGCGATGCCCACACCTAATATCATATTTATTCTAGAGGTATCGCAAAACTTGTAAACTCCTACCCTGTAAGTTAATATTTACTGATGGTTTGCAAATACCTATCAATCAAAACTATTGTGTTACTCTTAGTAATGGTAATTTGCTCACTGAGAAAAAATAAATATTCCAACTAATCACCTTGACCTAGATAAATGATGTTGGCTAATATATCTTTGCCGATACCATATACGTTACTGGGTCTTTATTAATGTTAAAATACATATAAAAATGAAAATGGATAGGTCAGATCTTTGGGTCAGAGGCATCGGAAAGGCTACTGCAAGTTATGTTAATCACAGTCACGCACATGCATAGCTTATGGATGTTGATGACTGAGAGGAAAATTAAAATTAAAGGTAAATGAGACTGTATCATTGAAATGGATAATATGTTGATGTGTTCTTGATTTTCTGAGCATTGCTGTCTTTCCGTCTAAATGACACCTTTGTCTTATCATTTCTTAAATAATGAGTATCTTTGTATATCCTATATACTTTATCCTATGTCTTGTCTAGGGTGCCGTTGCATAAAACTTGCTATTATAGTAACTTTGCTATTATAGTAACTTTTAATGGAATACTGGATTTTGATTGGCTCTTGAGCAACGTTACCATGGTAGTTGATGGCAAAGTTACTATAATAGTAAGTCTTTATGCAATGGCACCTAGGTCTACAATATTGCCTCTTATTTGCTCTCTCTCTCTCTCTCTCTCTCTCTCTCTATCTCAGTGTGTATTCATTTATCTCAATACATCTCACACTTACATGTCCTATCTCTCTGTTCTACCCCTCTAAACACACTAAATCTCTCTCCTACTCTCTCTCTTTCTCTCTCCCTCTTTCTCTCTCCCTCTCCCTCTGTCCACCCGTTTCTCCTTCTTACACAGTCATACTGCCGAAGAAACATGCTCTTTCCTCATGTTCCTATTCTAGACGCCAGCCTCATATTTTATAAATGTTATAATCAGATGAACAATCCATCGACAAAGCAAAAAAGGCTTTAAGATACGGAATCCAAACAACTTCAAAATTTGTATATAAATTTTTTTTTATAGATTTATATTACAACATATGACATAAATAAATGCATTTGAAATGAAAAGCGTTAATCATTTTCGTCATAAATAGGAATACTTTACAGATGATATTAGTTAAAATGCAGTATAATGGCAAACAAAGCAAAATAAAATCATCCGAGTTGAAGTTCACAGGGTTTTTTTTCTGCATCCCTACATCAATCTGCAGTGTACAAAATAAAAACGAGAAAAGAGAAAAGATAAATGAATGAGGTGTAAAAATATTAATGATGATAATAATCATAACAATAACTATAATAATAACATTAATAATGATAATCACTTTCACTAGTTTCCATTATAAAAGACTTTTCCAAATGTTGATTATGTGCAGCTTAGAATTGGTTGTTTCAACAGCAAGGTATAGCACATCTGGGAGTACATATCTGAATATTGCTCCTACCCAGTTGCTCAGTGCGTGTTCAGTCATCAAGAGATGGGGAGAGGGGATAGTTTTACCATGTTGATGAAATGTGAGCGGATAAACTAGAGGGGAGAAGTTGTCGGAGATAGTTACATCATCATGATTTTTTGCGTTTTTTTTTCTTCCCCGCTACCTTTTGATGGGGGGGGGGGGGGGGGTGAGAGTGCTCCCTCACCTAGCTTCGTTGTATATACCCATAGATTCTACTACATGTGTACTTTTTAAAAAAACTCAAGTAGAAACAAATCATTAGTTCGACCAGATGTAACTGTTCGAGCCAGCACTTTCACCTTAATCAAAGAGATTCACTTACATGTAGAAATATTGCTGACTGGCAAGGTTGTAATACTCGTTCGCTGGGATGGTGCCTGGCTATTAAAATATGGATTGTAAAGGACTCCTGGTGGTGTCACTGATCGATCCTGCATTGAAGGTAAATGGGATCACAATAACACACGGTTAGCTGCTTTTGATGTCAGTTTAACTTTAAGATAAAGAGTCACAGAAAAAATATATTTTTTAAAGTGTGTTTATATATCTAATCAAACAATTCAAATAATATAAATTTGAGTGTTCGAATAACAAAAAATGGACGAAGTCTTCGCTTCCATTGCTAATTTCGGTCTGGATATATCCCAACTTGGCTTTTTATTGGAATGTTAAGGTTTCCAATCAAGCCATGAATTTTGAAAGTGTTACCGATACATGTAATTAGACAGCTAAGGTTCAACTAGGTGCCTTAAGCCCACCTCACACTGTACGATCCACAATGCGATCCGATTTTTTTTAATAAATCGCAATACCAATCAGCATGGACATTTAAACAAATAAAATCTTCATGATTCAGGTTCTCAACCATGATATGAATACCAAACACAGGATTCTGGTGCGTTGTCAGCCTTCTACCAGGCATATACGCCTAATCAGTTTCAAATCGTAGACAATTAATAAGCCGATTTGGCCTTTCCTCCGACTATAAGGCTCACACATGCACAGTAAGCCGTGATTTCGATTTTACTATCAATACGACTATTAAGGACCTCTATCTTTTTTTCGTGCTTAAATGTTTATATCAAATGATATTACATTTTCTTCCAAAAAACTGGATGTCACACCGATCGTACAGTATGCGGTGGACTTTACTCGACCCAGTTGTAGGAACCCTTTATACAACATAACTGTTGTGTTGTTTGTATGTTTTTTGTTTTATTGAAATGCATTTCCCTTAAAATATCTATCAAATAGAACACCTTGTTAATTCTTCGCATGAGTAAATGTTGTTTCAAATAATAATGACTGTTTCGAATCGAATGAAAGTCGCATAAAATTACCAGATCATCACCAACAGCCGAATCCCGTCTCCTTCGTCCACGACTAGAGTGGAGAATAGTCATCCACAGACTGCACATACAACAAATCAGCAGACCAAGCAGAAATGTAACACCACCCAAGACTCCTAGGACGATGGCTAACGTTTCTAGTTGTGGATAAAGTATCATAGAGATGAAAACAGAACAAACGAGAAAAAGGTATACTTCTCTCACAATTTTTGTTTTGTTTTGTTTTATTTTTTATTTTTATTTTTTTCAAACGAGGGTATGTTCTTCATCTCATGTTCTGATAACGACAATTTAACAGGTCAGACTACCCGTTCATCAAATTTCCTTTAAATAGACGAAAATACTAACTTAACTATGAAATTGTTTGATTTACATTGTAAATTACCGTAAGTGTAATTGATAGAAAATGGATTTTTGTCTGCAGTAATTAACTAAATTGCTAATTTTCGTACAATAACTTACCATCTGTCGACTCAGATGGAGCTGTTGTCTGTAATGTATGAAAAGGGGATGAATGTAGATCATGGCTAGTGGTTACAATTTGCGGCGAGTCTGTGCTAATCTTCTTGCTCCCAGTAGAAGAAATTGTTGTATCATCTGAAGCAAGGGATTTTCGAGGATCTGTTGAAATCAAAACTGTCTGTCCTCTACTTGATGCAATGCTTGGTGAAGTGGTGATTTCTGACATAAGCATTGTATCCTCAGACTTCGACACTGTTGTGTAGCCCCGTGAAGTCACAAGTGCAACAGTAGATTTGACAAGTGGATTAGTCGTTTCCGACGTTAATGTATGTGCTACGGGCTGACTTGACGATGTTACGGGAGTAATAGTAGGCCATACTGATGACTTTTCTGTAATATCCGTTGGAATATACATTGTTGTCGCCTCTACGTCAGTTGAATACGATTGGGTTTCTAGCAGATTTGTGATTGACATGTCAGGTTCTGTAGATGTGTATGCTTCAGATGTGATTTGCTCTTTTTGAGTGGAGCTTTCCAGAGTAGACGACAACTCTGTGGTCGCTGATGTTCTCTTTACATTATGAGAGTCTGATGTTGAAGGAAGAGCTGGGGTGATGTCCTGAAAGTCCGTTACATATGTCTCTGCTGTTGTCATGGTTTTATCGAACGAATCATCCGAAAACGTTGTAACATATTCGGGTGATGTAGATAAGGAAACTAAGGTTTTGGATATTCTATTGGCTCTAGAACCATTTGAAGTGTCCTCGGTTGTTGAGGATACACTGTTTCCGGTTGATCGCTTGCTACTCGAATAAACGCTGGGTGAGGTCAAAGCTTCACTCGTTGCAACTGTCTGTGCTGCAAGTTCAGTGATGAGCGGAAGGCTTGAGCTATTTGTTATTGAGGAATGTGTAATTCGTAATGATGTCTCCTTCACCCTCTCAGTAAGAATTTCAGTTTGCTTAGATGTTGCCATGGCTTCTGTTGATTTGGAGATGTCTTTAATGGTTGTAATTTTCTCTGACGTTGAATCGGCAGTATCCGTATCGGTCGATGTAGAAGGTCGAATCTCTTTTGTTAAGATATCCGTGACTGTACTGGTAACGTATATGAAATGAGTAGAAATATTTGGCTGAATAATTCTTGCAGAAGAGGGTATATCGTCTGTTTGTCCCTGTGTTATCGGAGATGTTTGCAAACTCTCAGTAGATGACTGGCTTACCTCAGTCGTTTGGGCGATATCAGAAGTGTCGTCTGTCGGAATGTAATCGATTGGTGAGGTTGCCCTTATTCCTGGAGTTTGCTTGCCAGTAGAAAAGATTGTTGTTGTCAAAGATTCGGTCAATTCCATTGTTTGCGTTCCAAGCTCGGTAAATTGTGGCAAGCTTGTAATGTCTATAGCTTGTCGACGAGTAGTTTCCAATGAAGGAGAGGCTGTTGCCAGATCCGTTTTAATCAGAGTTCCTGTTTGCATCGACGTTTTGCTCTCTTCTGTGAGAATGTCATCGCTTATTGGGGCTACACTGCTTTCCTGCGTTTGCTCACTAGTGGTCTTAATGATGGCTGTGGTAAAATCGTTGGTCAATTCAGTTGTTTGTGTTCCAAGTTCGGTAAACTGGGACAGGCTTGTGGAATCTGTAGCTTTGGATGGGGAAGTTCGTGATGAAGTTTCACTTTCGTCCGTGGAAATATCTTGAGTTGTTGTTATACCACTACTGCCTGGGCTTTGCTCACTCGTCGAAATGATGGGCTTTGTCAACAATTTGGTAACTTCAATAGTTTGAGTTTCAATTTCGGTATATCGTGGTAGGAAGGTTGAACCTGTGGGTTGGAGAGGCATAGTTCGTAAAGACGTTTTACTCGCTTCCGTTGGAGTGTCCTCGGTTGTTGAAGGAAAACTTTTTTCTGGTATTTGCTCGCTGGTGGAAAAGCTGGTTGTTGTAAAAGCTTCGGTCAATTCAATTGTTTGCGTTTCAAGCTCGGTAAATTGTGGCGAGCTTGTGAAGTCTACAGCTTGGGGACGAGTATTTTCTATTGAAGGAGAGGCTGTTGCCAGATCCGTTTTAATCAGAGTTCCTGTGTGCATCGACGTTTTGCTCTCTTCTGTGAGAATGTCATCGCTTGTTGGGGCTACACTGCTTTCCTGCATTTGCTCACTAGTCGTAAAGATGGCTGTGGTCAAATCTTTGGTCAATTCAATTGTTTGTGTTCCAAGTTCGGTGAACTGGGGCAGGCTTGTGGAATCTGTAGCTTTGGATGGAGAAGTTCGTGATGAAGTTTCACTTTCGTCCGTGGTAATATCTTGAGTTGTTGTCATACCACTACTACCTGGGCTTTGCTCACTCGTCGAAATGATGGGTTTTGTCACCAATGTGGTAAAATCAATAGTTTGAGTTCCAACTTCGGTATATCGTGGTAGGAAGGTTGAACCTGTGGGTTGGGAAGGCATAGTTCGTAAAGACGTCTTACTCGCTTCCGTTGGAGTGTCTTCGGTTGTTGAAGGAAAACTTTTTTCTGGTGTTTGCTCGCTGGTGGAAAAGCTGGCTGTTGTAAAAGCTTCGGTCAATTCAATTGTTTGTGTTCCAAGGTCGGTAAATTGTGACAAGCTTGTAAAATCTACAGCTTGGGGACGAGTAGTTTCCAATGAAGGAGATGCTGTTGCCAGATCCGTTTTAATCAGAGTTCCTGTGTGCATCGACGTTTTGCTCTCTTCTGTGGGAATGTCATCGCTTATTGGGGCTACACTGCTTTCCTGCGTTTGCTCACTAGTGGTCGTAAAGATGGCTGTGGTCAAATCTTTGGTCAATTCAATTGTTTGTGTTCCAAGTTCGGTGAATTTGGGAAGGCTTGTGGCATCTGAAGCTTCTGAAAATGTGGTTGGTAATGAAGTTTCAATTTCGTTCGTAGTAATATCTCGAGTTGTTGTCATACCACTACTGCCTGGGCTTTGCTCACTCGTCGAAATGATGGGTTTTGTCAACAATTTGGTATATTCAATAGTTTGAGTTCCAACTTCGGTATATCGTGGTAGGAAGGTTGAACCTGTGGGTTGGGAAGGCATAGTTCGTAAAGATGTCTTACTCGCTTCCGTTGGAGTGTCTTCGGTTGTTGAAGGAAAACTTATGTCTGGTGTTTGCTCGCTGGTGGGAAAGATGGCTGTTGTAAAAGCATCGGTCAATTCAATTGTTTGCGTTTCAAGTTCGGTGAATTTGGGAAGGCTTGTGGCATCTGAAGCTTCTGAAAATGTAGTTGGTAATGAGGTTTCACTTTCTTCTGTAGGCGTACTAAAGACATAGGTTAGGATTTCAGTCAGAAATGCTTCCGTTGTCACTTCCTGAGTTTGTTTTTCAGTTGCAAAAGGAGATGATCCCAAGCTCTCAGAAGAGGATTGAGATGATGTCATTTGTAAAGTAGAATACACTTCGTCCGTAACCAGCCCTGTAAGGTCATCTGTGTAGATTTCAGTCTCAGTCAGTATTGTGACGTCAACAGTGGAGTCTCTAGGTGTTTCATATGTAGATGAAGGCACGCTTTTTGCTGGTGTTTGCTTGCTTGTCGGATTGGTTTCAGATGTGGCTAATGTTCCGGTCAGTTCGTCCATCTGCGTTTCAAGTTCAGTATAAACAGGTAAACTTGTCAAACCTGTACTTTGGAAACTTGATGTTGGTAACGAATGAATTGTTGTTTTCTTGTCTGTCCTTGTTAGATATTCTGTTTGCGTATATGTTATATCTTCTGTTGGCGTGGACATGATATTATATGTCGTGCTTTTACTGTCTACTGTTGATATCTCAGCATCCGTAGATATTAATTGCGCCGATGTAAGTTCAGTGGCATACTCTACTTTATAGTCTGCCGTAGAAGGATGATTGTCGGTAATTAATTCAGTGTAAACGCTTGAGGTGTAAGGCTCGTCGGATGTAACTGAAGTACTCCTTTCACTAAGTGTCACATGTTTAGTAGCAATGTTGGTAGTAGAATATGGGAAGGTAGTGGTGGCATCTGGAAATAATAAGACTGAAAGTGTCAGTATTTACTGTCGTTTTATAAGAAATTATCTAATCATTCAAGAGTCCATTAAGTTGTTTAATAACATGTTTCCGCTTTGAAATCTAAGCTTTTAACATGGTCACAATTTAACGGATCTATATCTCTACGTACAAAAGGTCCATCATGTTACCCTGAATAACATCTAAAACCAGTAATTACTAAATTAAATTGATATTTGGAAAACCGGTCTTTATATTCACATGCAAAGAGATTGCATTCATTTGATTTATAGTACTGGAATGATTTACTTGTTTACTTTTATCTGTATATAACACGATAAAAACTACTTTCGAAAAATAAACTCAAGACAATTTCAATAGCCCTATCACCTTTAGAAATGTGCGAACATTACAATGGCGTATTACGTAATCCGAACAAGATTTCTATGGGCAGTACAATAGGCCTTTGAAATTGCCCTTGAGTTTATTTTTGGAAATAGTTTTTATCGTGTTATATATTCATTGATATTTATATGAGTGATTACATCTAGGTGATTTATATATGTATATTATTTCATTACAGTTATCAACTTCAAACTTATAACAGAAAGAGAGAGTGCAACAAAATTTTTATATTGATCAAGATCGAATTTAAAATAACAATACCTGGACAGGATATGAGTGGTTCCCAAACACCATCATTGCATGTAGAAGACGTCGGACCCGAGTCCCCTGTTTCACATGTGATTGACAGACGACTTCCATGTGTAAAAATGAGGTCATCGGTTTCTCCTGATAACTTGCTATATGTCAGCCCATCTGCAACCGGAGCTTGGCAAGTATCTGTAATAAAATATTACCTTCGAAAGTTTCAATGACTTATAATACAAATGTTTCTTCGAGAAACACTTTAATCATACACTGATTACGGAATGAATCAAACGATATGTTTATGTCTACTTTTAGAGAAGATAATGTGTCGTTTCATCTTTTATTCAAAATAAGCAAAATTTATAGCAACGCAAAGCAACGGGATAATATCAATTTGAAATTACTTTTCCTGAAAAAGAAAACAATTGAATCAATTTATAGTTCTTTCCAAATTTAGCACACTTTCCACATTTAATAACAGTTGTATGAATCAGGAATACAGCTTACATGTGACGTCTTAAGAGTAAAATTATTATGCGTTATTTATTTATTTATTAGACTTTTATTCAAAATACAGGCTAGGTGCGTTAAGTTATACGAAATGCTTTACAGCCACGCCCTGTTAACATAAAATAACGAAATACATCAAAATGGAAACACTTTTAAATGAAATTACTTTTAAAAGTCGTGTATGACGGTAATGAATCCAAACAAATAAGCGCAGGAAGATAATTACATCAGGCCGGCGAGGGCTCTACTACAATAGGCTCTCTTGTCCAAAATAACGATGAACATAACAATGCTTGTTCCAGGAAGTCGTCGTTAATCCATTTCTATTTTACTAATCCCAAAATTAAATGTGTAAAGAAAAGGAGGCACAGTGGCATACTGATAAATGTTCCCATTAAAAAGCTTCTGGGTTTGATCCTTGCTCAGAGCTTACAGCCTTCGACCAAGTCTTTCAACCACACCTGCCTCTCGACCCTCTAGTTTAAAAGAGGTACCTGGCTGGGGTGATGATATCTACAGAGCCCTCAGAAAGCGCAGTTAACGCTACCCTGTTTGTTAAAAGACTATTTTTACATTATATCATTATTCAGAATGCCTTTGTGTCAATTAATATTTCCCTAGATTAGCTTTAGCTTACCATGACATAATTCTGCGGGTAATGGTGGCAACCACCTGGTCCCATAACAGATGGAGACCTGTGACACGTAAGGTATGGTTTCGTTACAGTAGAAGTAAGCTGTCTGAAGATCTCTGTAACCATAGGGTTGATATGGCTCCAAGTAGGCACTCTGTGTACCCAGTTCTGGATAAACACAATCTTTGAAAACAAACAAAGAAAACATAACATATTCAGTATCAATAATTAACACGATTAATAAGCAAATAATTCACTTAGGCAAATTCTTAAAATCTTAATATCCTAGCATAAAACAGCACTTAGACTCTTATACTAAACTAAGCGATATCATCTTTTCCGGGGGCGCTCGTTTTTCCAAAGGTTCGTATTTCCGAAGGCTCATAATTCCGAAACACAAATTTCCCAAGCCGGGGGTTCATAATTCCGAAAATGAAAATAGGTTCATAATTCCGAACATTCCGAATTCCGAATTCCTATTTCATTTTCGGAATTACGAACCCTATTTCATTTACGGAAATACGAACCTTCGGAATGACGGACCTTCGGAGTACGAGCCTTCGGAATTACGAACCTTCGGAATAACGAACCTATCGGAATTTTGAACCTCCGGAAATACGAACCTTCGGAAAAACGACATGTAACCATATTTTCAATCACCTTACTATCTCCGTGCAGTGTGCTTGAAAATCGAAGGTAGCATTTTTGTCATTATAATGGTATAACCATAAATGTGTATAGTACTTGCGAGCTCTTTCTTGGCAGATGAACATCGTTAATTAATATTTACCGATATAGCTTGAAGATAATAAAAGCGACGTTTTGATTTTCCCTTTAAAAATATATTTTACAATATACCTGACATTGAATTATCTGCATGCAAGAGAATGGCTGTATACAAAAAATTAAAGGGCAGACACGGTTACTTATTAGTTAAAAGTTATGAAAAATGTCTTACCAGGAACTCCAAACGTCGTTGGGACTAGCTCCTCAGTCGGTGCCTCGGTGGTTGTCTCAGGAGGAACTATAATAACAAAGAAATCATTAAAGTACTTTTAATGTTAATCAAAGGACGGGTCCCATGTTGAACTACTAAAAAAATAAAGCGTTGTAAATCCTGGACATATTTGATCACCTTTTCAGATGCTTTTAGTTTGAAAGCTACATGTTCTGATGTTCTGTTGGTTTAAAGTGTAAAATGTATGAAAACCAAAGGTGTATATCTTAATCATTTGAAATATATTTATATCTGAAACTGAATATTGCTTACTTCGACATATTTATGGGACAATAGGTTATACTCTATTGACCAGTTGACATGAAATAGAGTTGACCTTCACGATTCTATCTAATACCAGGTAAAGTGATGTGGTTCTTGATCGGGCTTTCTTCATGTTCTTTGTGACCCTTTCCTTTTTGTATCAAACTATTAATACTCTGTATTGATTATGAAGAATCTCCTAGCGCATCGGGATTTATTTGGTACGTAATATACGAATAATCCCTCTAAAAATATTACTTTCCGTTAGAAAATAACTTCTATGATGATGATGATGATAATAATAATAATAATAATAATAATAATAATAATAATAATAATAATAATAGCTGTTTCTTATATAGTGCCTTACCAGTTACAATGTAACCGAGCAAAGCGCTTACAGCATATAATCTCTAAATATGGGCTATTTACCCGAACAAATCACATCATCCGACCACGTTCCATCATTACAGGTTGCGGAGGTGATACCGTTTGAAACTGTGCCTTCGATGCAAGCAAAGACGACAGTGGTGCCATGCTTGTACGCCCGAGGTTTTAATGGCAACACATTGGATGGAGCGAAGCATTTATCTACGTTCAATGGGATGGATATATGATTCACAATGAACGAAACACAAAGGATTATACAAAAAGCAATGCAAACCCACATTTGCATGAAATCTGTTTTTCAAGTTGTGTGTTTATAGTTACTGAGGAAGCTTTCATTGATAAGTTGCATGCATACTTGATATCGGGTGGTGAAGCCACTCGTTTTCATTTGGAAATCATTTAGATTGATATACTTGAATGAACTACAAAAATTAATATTTTCTAGAAATAAAAAAATAATACGTGACCTATGTTACAACAGACATAATGTACTGATACAATATCATGGCTAAATTTAAGGCATGATACAGCTATAAATGTAATTAAGTAGTAGTAGTAGTAGTAGTAGTAGTAGTAGTAGTAGTAGTAGTAGTAGTAGTAGTAGTAGTAGTAGTAGTAGTAGTAGTAGTAGTAGAAGTAGTAGTAGTAGTAGTAGTAGTAGTAGTAGTAGTAGTAGTAGTAGTAGTAGTAGTAGTAGTAGTAGTAGTAGTAGTAGTAGTAGTAGTAAGTAGTAGTAGTAGTAGTAGTAGTAGTAGTAGTAGAAGTAGTAGTAGTAGTAGAAGTAGTAGTAGTAGTAGTAGTAGTAGTAGTAGTAGTAGTAAGTAGTAGTAGTAGTAGTAGTAGTAGTAGTAGTAGTAGTAGTAGTAGTAGTAGGCTTTATTGGATAACTTGCTTGGCTCGAGGGCAATTTCACGAAAAATGTTCACTTGCCAAAAATTAGCGATAACTCCAGAATGCTTTGTGCAACCATGACTATATAAAACAAACGAGCTTATCAAGCCCTTTAATTTGATTGGTATATACATAGGATTAAAGTACATTTAGTATGATTTTCTTCACTTTGGGGGCAAAATGTGGCGATAAATTTTGGTTGTTATTATTTCACACCGCAAGCTTTTCAGACTTTTCTTTTCAATGCAAAGCTATAGGGATTTTTAAAAAGCGGACAAAGTTGCCATGCTCGTTACGTACAAGCTGTCATGTCCGTTACGCCATTTTTTTAGCTCTGACAAGGAAATGTGTTGTCTAATTATTTTACAAAATATATTTATGTTTAGATTATGATTATAAGCTGCTGTCAGTACCTAAATTAGACTCAGTGAACAGTAAAATTCACAAATGTTACAAACTATCCACAGAGGTGAAAAGTCCTTGTCAATTTTGTATCATGTCCGTTACGGTTACAAAGAGTGAATTTTCTTTGTAACTATTCTGTTAAATACTGTCAATGTTACCGTGTATATCCCTGATAGTCAAAACGTATCTGATTCACGAACTGAAATATGTTTTAGGACTCTTGATTTTGCTTAACACTTTCTTAAATAACCAAAAATAAGTCTGAATGTCTTAAATAACCAAAATGTCTTAAATGAATGTCTTAAATGACCTTGGAATTGACCACAAGGCTAATCTGCCACGATGTCTAAGACACACTGACTATCTGTTCCACTGATATCTGAGAAAACTTACTGGGTTTTTTTTTTCTGAGCACAAATCTTAGTAAATATTTTTTTTTCAATTACATTACCTTTGCAAATTGGCACTTCTGATGGATTCCAGTTTCCGTCATTGCATGTTGCCTCTTTACTTCCTTCGAGTACACCTTTATTTTGGACACATTTATACCTGATTACAGTATCGTGGAGGTATCGTTCAGATTCGGATACCTTGGCTGCTTTGTCAAAATGTTGCACATCGGACTCAACTGCTGGGATGGGACAGGGCGCTGGAATTTACCAGTCAAGAAAGAAAATATTTATAAAACTCTATTTCTGAATATGTACAAATTTGCAGGAAAATATAACCTTTGAGAATTTCATTATTTGTAACGTCTCCTGTTGTAATTTTTCGACATTAATCGTGTATTAAGAGAAGGAATTATTTGCCATTGACCTCTACCATGTATATTACATAAAATGGTTGAAAGCATACATTCATTTTTTTAAAAGCCAACTTAAATTTAAAAACTCACCAAAAAGGAATATTTCAAAACACTCAAAAAAGGTAGTTGATTGCTCACTCAAGAATAAAATTTTAGTGGTAGCTGTAAGGATATACAGTGAACAAAGCCTTTTCTTTCATAAATTGTCTTTTGATGATCAAAATATGAAATTTCTAAGCCTTCTCACGCTTCTCAACTTTGCTGATACCAGCCAGGACAAATTCCAATTCTTTTCTAATCTGGATTTTGCACCCTTTCAGAAAAGTGGCTTTTGCTCACTTTTGCTCGTCAGGTATTGTAGTGTCATTTGATAGAGGAGACCCTCAGCTATCCGCAGGTATGAAAATGATATAAAATATATAGAAAATTTTATTTTGAAACTTTTTCTAATTGTTAACTTTTTGGAGGGACGCATGCACTGTAGAAATGATCAAATTCATATCAAAATTGTTATTATTTCCTCATAACATACCGCGGCATGCAGTAAGTGATGGATCTGGTATCCAAACTCCACTAAAACATAAACTCGCGAAGTCCCCATCGTGTATGTAAGGAGATTCACATTGAATTAAAAGCGTTGAATATTGATCGTACACAGTCTGGTAGGGTTCCACATACATCCCAGGAACTGATATTATCGGTGGTGTACAATCTGTATGGAAGACATAACAAGGTAGATGAAAATAAATAAATAAATGGGCAAGTTTAAGGTATGTCTAATACGTTACCAAATATTATAGAATTGTGATCATAAATTGACTTTAAAATATCATTGTACTTAAAATTTTGTCTGATCCAAGCTCTAGGTCTATCAGCTTGATATACTTAAATTTTATATGTGGTTGGTAACCTATGGGACAAAATAGCTTGGACTTACCCATTCAAAGAGAGAGAGGGGAGAAAGACAAAGAAGGAGAAAGTGTGAGATGTAATAAGGAAAGAAAAAAGAAGGAAGGCAGAGTGTTAGCAAAGAAGGGAACCCCCAATCAAGAAAGCTTGGAACTGAAAATGTACACGCTGCAATGAATTATTTATTTTTTTAGATTTAATTATTGAATTGTTTACTTAGTTTTTTATTTATTTATTTATTTATTTATTTATTTCAGTTTATTTCAACAATGTGTACTCATTTCAAGTCCATTTTTGGACCTGCTCTTCCAGAAAGCAATGCATTCACATAAAAAGTATACGGAACATATTTCAAATGATTAAAAAAACAGAAAATATATACAAAGATTACAACAAAAATAAACATACATATACAGACGTAACGAAGGAGATAGATTGATTGAGACGGACTAGATGGATATATTATGAGAGAGTAAGACAGAGAGAGGGGGATGAGAGAGATGAGAGAGAAGAGATGGAAAAGTATGTCAGAGAGAAATAAAGAATTTAAAGAGGGAAAGGAAGAAGACAGAACAGAGAGGAAGAATGACATAGGAGTGAAAAGGGGTTGCAAAAAATGAATAACAAGGGGAAATGGGAGGAATTAAATGTTATTGATTATTGTGACAGTTATGAATCTAGAAAATGTTAAATTAACTCAACAGAAAATATTAATGTTTCAGAATAATTATGGGTTTAAAATTGAATTTATGTATTACCCTTCGCATATCATAAGTAAGAACTCTATTCGAATATGATTACAAAGCTAGTAACCATGTCATACAGAAAGCATTTACACATATACAAATAGTAATTTAATAACTATGATCCCATGATCAATTATTTGAAACTGATTAGAACAAATATATATGTATTTTTTCTCACTTACCTGCCTCGATGCGCAGAATGTGCCATACCAATGTGATAATTATGGACCAGCTCATTCTAAATGTGTTGTATTAATAAGAAATAAGATCAGAATGGGCACTCTTTTGCATTCCATTTTGAGACCGGGGTGAGGGTATATGATGGTTAATTGCATCGATGAATGAAATAATCTTCACTGGGTGGGACGGTGTAAGAATAAATATTGTAAAAGTCAGTTGGTATTTGATTGTTACACTGTTTTGATGGGTGTCCATAACAACTGACCAGATACACTTCTATGGTTGAAGTGCTTTCGATTGGACACTTATACAGTATATATCACAACACACAAAGAAAGAAATGGGTTCAAGTGTAATACAAACTTTAAGTACATGTCATCCATTATATTTGACTTCTGGTTATATATAACCATCACGGAGTAATTGCATGAATAGTGAAACAGGATTATGAAACAGTGTAAAAAGGTAATTTATAATGTAAACAAAGAGAATGTAGAATAATTTTAGGAATTATTCCTTGGATAAGGAAATTCAAGGAGGTATCATGGCTATTTGAGTTGAGAAATTGTCTTTAAAATAAGGTAACCTGAGTTCCGAATGAAAACATTTGTGCTTATTTCTTCAGATTTGGAATCAATCCAAAATCCCCTAGTCCCTGTCCTATGAAGTAATGCTTAGGATCCCATGTAGCTTGTAAATGTTGCATGAAAACAATATTTTCTTTAAAAGTCTCAAGCACTATGAACAAAACTACTAATATTATGTAAGCACACCCATTATTTATCTTATTACTATTTTCTCCGTTCACATGCCTTTTTCCAACGTCCATTATCATGATTATTGTATTGGGAAAAAAAATCATCATGTACATCAGATCAGAATGTCAAATCTGATGTACAACTTGGCAAAGATTGGCAAAGATTTGTCACATAGAATGATTGACAAGCGCTTCCTTTTTATAACGTATAATAGAGTTAGTAATTTATATCTAATCTGTCTATATTTAGTATCAGATAGATTGCGGATTTGTAGTCGATCCATCATTCCCTAGTCCATGGGATGCGGACTAATTGCCATGATTGCCGTGAATTTTATGTTATTTTTACAAACATACATTCTTGGTTATTAAAAGTAACATTAAAAAAAACTTACAAAACAATCATCAGATTATGAGTATGCATTTTACGTTTGTCTTATTTTTGTGTACATATATTGCCCTTTTAAACCTTGGTAGTAGTAATTTAAAAAAAAAACCAATACATCAGGATGTCAGTAATACCGGCCTGGCAAAGATTGATCACATAGAATGATTGGCATGCGGTCTCTTTTATCGCGTAATACAGGTAGCAGGTTAGATTAAAGGGTACCAATCACCAAAAAATATTTTGCTCTGTATATTAGGGGTTTCATTTCGCTGTACTATAATCGAAATATGAGCTTCAAATGCTGATTCTATACAGAGACATTGCAAGTTGAAATACACTCCCAATAAACAAAACAGCGGCTTGTGAGGAAACTAGTGACGCACCCTTACGCGCTTGCATAGAATAATGGCCGGCGCGGAACCCAATTGGAAGTTGGGTTCCGCGCTAGGGGGTTTTATGTTTTCCTTCATTTTCCTTTACCTTTGACCCATAGAAGGCCAGTGTTTTGAGGTTGATTTTATACATTCTAGCTGTACACAAATTATCTTTTAGGTGATTGGTACACTTTAATTATGTCTATATATCAACTGAGAGTTAAAGTTGTCCTTGTAAAAAAAAAATGTTCTGTTTAATAGATCAACTCTTCAAGCATTTTCTTTTTGTTTATTTATCTTTTTGTAGGGGATAGTAATACATACAAAGCGAGCCCCATTAATGGTTCATATTCTTGGCATTTTGATTTTGTGACGATATAGACATACCAAAAGGTACCTTCATTTTTGCATTTGATATCAGTGTGGCCTGCTTATTGTCGGAATTTTGTATTTTACTAAATTTCTCTTCTTAAAAGCCAAGAATGTTTTGGGTGCTAACGAAGTATTTTTTTCTAAATTTACGAGTCTCAATACAAGTACAATCTATTTTTCGGGGAACACTGCTCATTGTAAATACATGACTGGTTGCAAAATTAATTAATTGTCATCATCTTTGTCAATTTTAGCACATATACATATTTTCAAAACAGCCAAAATATTGAACATGGCCTTTACCAAGAGTATTCAATAAACATACTTTAAGTGAAGGCAGCGTTATAAAAAAATCTCCTTTAATAATCTGTCTTGGAGTTCGAATCTATTCACCACCGTGTCAGGTCCTGTATCGATTCCTAAAATTGGCACAGACTGATAGGGAGAGAAGAACGAATAGAAGGAAGAGGGGGAGGAGGAGGAGGAGGAGGAGGAGGAGGAGGGAGAATAGAATACGAAAACAATAACAAGTGGAAGAAGAAGGATGAGCGAAGGATTAGAAGAAAAAGAAAAACAAGATGAAGAGGAAGAGAGAGATAAATAGGGGAGGAGAGGAGAGAAATAGAGAGATTGAGGTATGGACAGAGAGAAAATGAGAAAGAAAGAGGGGCAAGAGGAGGGAAGCACAAAAAAAAAGAATTACCAGCCATTAAAATGCATAGCTTAGTTCATACACTAAATACAAACATTTGCTCTCAAATTGTTTGATAGTCAATATTTTGTTATAATTATTTGGTAAATCAGTTATTTAGCATTGTAGAAACACAGGAACTTTCATTGTAGACATGACGCCGTTTAAATCTTATTTATCATTCTATGTTATTAAAAAAAAAGGATGAATATTATAGGGAAATGAAAATAATTTATTCAATTCTGGTCAAATTGACATAGTATAATCTTGAGTATTGTAACTTTCTTTTGGTAAAACAGACCGGTTCTGTTATGCAAATTTCTTCTCTGAGCACCTAGTGACAAGCTATTCCATTAACCTGCTTTTTATAATTAAGCCTCTATCCTTGGAATCCAGTTTGCAACATTACTTGTTGCTATGTCCGGGAAGCCTAGGGCAAGCTTTCAGGTTGTCAAGAACAACCGGTCTATTAAGTTTCAAATGATCATTACAATAATAATTTATTAAATTGTAAAAATTGCTTTCTCAAAAGTAGTCAAATGATATTGTCAGGATTATGTAAACACACCCATTGTCCATCTGCACTTTGACAAGACATAATAGAGGGGCTCGTAAGTGTCTGGGCTATTTGACTGCCATGCTGAAATTTACCATTCATGCGTTAATTACACAAATACCTTGCAAGCTCTCTATTATCCCTTGTCAAAAAGGCGCAGATGGACAATGGGTGTGTTTACATGTAATCCTGACAATATCATTTGACTACTTTTGAGAAAGCAGTACAATTTTCACAATTAAATATATTATTATTGAAATTATCATTTGACACCAAATTGCACCCCCAAGAAAGTTACAATACTCAAGATTAGGGACCGTCTTACACCCCATCCCGACGGAAATTTTTATCAGTTTTTTTTTTTAAATGTTTTGTAATGTCCAGTCATACCACTTCCTACTGACAAAGTTTGGTGCATGGGGGAGATGGGGTGAAATCGACCCGACTTTGGGGTCTCTTTTGGGGGCTCTGGGGGCTATTAAATCCCGACGGCTATGGTCAGGCTGGCAACCTTTTTGTCAATAACTTAGATCCTCTAAATAGCTTTACGGGGTCAAATCTAACGGGTAAAATGGGGTGACTATTTCGGGACAGACTCCCAAACTATAATGTATCGTAGACAAAGTTGCATCAAGTTACGAGATTTTATTTCCCAGCAACTCAAATGTGATATACACATCTTTTACATGTGTAATGTTGCTCTTATCTTACCCCTGCAAATAGGTACATCAGGTGGTTCCCATTCCCCATCACGGCAGGTGGCTGTGCTTGTCCCATCGAGTGCACCAAGGCTATCTTTACAGGTAAAATCGATCACAGCATCATGGAAGTTTGTGATTCACCTGTTTCCTGATTGGTATGTTTTACATCCGGTCTGTAGCAGGTAGATCACATTGTTCTATTTACATGAATTAAATTTAAAAAGAACAAAAACGATTGACGAATAATTACTGCACTATATCTCGCCACAACGGTGCCTTTGGAGGAATACCTGTATTTACTGTTTTGTTGGAACACATTTGTAGAGTTTCCCATCATTAAATATTGTGCACTTATTGAACTTCAGTGATAAATATGCAGTATAAACAATTTTCTTTATATGAATTATTATTGTTTAAAAATATTTTCAATTTATAAGGTATATTCATAACCTGTGAACACAGGGCCTTATTTCATAAAACTTGTTGTCAACAACAACTGCCCCATTTCTATGACAAATTTGCTCTTAGCCAATTAGATTCAATGATTTCAGTAGCTTATAACAGTTATTGTAAATTGTTATTGATAACAAGTTTTATGAAACGGGGCCCGGGTGTGAAATTGCATTCGCATAACTGCCTGTTCTTGTACCAACATGACTTCAAATAATTCAATCAATTATACAGAATGTGCAGACCAAATTATCATACTTGTAAAATGTTCATAAGTTTGCTTTGGGGTTGTTGTTGTTCTGTTTTGTTGTGTGTATGTGTGTGTGTTTGTGTTTGGGCGTTTGTTTCCTTTCTTCTTCTCTTATTTTTTTTTTTTGTTTGTTTGTGTGTGGCTTTTTGCAGAAGATATACTTGGATATTTCACCATCTTGAGAATCAAAAACATGTTGACTAACGGTAACATTATCGAATTAGAAAATAAAAATAATACTACTAAATTATTTTTTAGCACAAAATATAGGGATATCTTTGCACATTACAAGTTATATCAATATAAAACTAGTAAAGTAAAGGAAATCACTCGAGCCATACATCCGACATACAGAAACTGAACGCCAGTCCATCATGAAGAAGGTGGACATTGGGGTCACGGTAGAGAATGACGAGAGACATCCTCATCAGGGTTCAGCAGGAGACCAGGTTATGTGGACACTGGAGAGGTGCATACTATTAGGGGATAAAATGACGCTTATGGAAGGATTATACTGAAACAATGTTTCATCACTATCATTATTTTACCACATTACAAAACATTCCTTTAATCTTTAATCTAGATATTAGTATTGCGTATCAGGCCTACTATGAAAATATTCTACTGAAATGAAAATACATGTACACCAGTTTAAATCTTAAAGTTGGGCAATATGTTTTAGGCAAATGCGAAAAGAAAAAATAGTAAACACGTGGATGGTGATTCCTGTTGATGTGCAGGGATGCATACAACTTATATTTTGTTATTCAAACATCTAAATATGTTTCATAGATTTTTTAAATATTCTTAAAATCATTTTCTCAAACATGCTAAGCTCCACCCCCCAAAATGCGTCAGATCTCATTCCTGCAGTGACATCATCTGTCAATCATTAGATGACCATCTGTTCCAAAAGACCATACAATGCCTACATAGGATTTGCTATGTCAGACATGCTGTAGCATCACCAGGAAAAGAATGGTATTGAGGAGCGTATCCGGACAACTACCCCCTGGACAATTACCCCCCGGACAACCACCCCCGGAAAACTACCCCCCTGGACAACTACCCCCCAGGACAACTACCCCCTAGGACAACTACCCCCCCCCCCAGGACAACTACCCCCCAGGACAACTACCCCCCAGGACAATTACCCCCCAGGACAACTACCCCCAGGACAATTACCCCCCGGACAACTACCCCCGAACAACTACCCCTGGACAGCTACCCCCGGAAAAATTGTCCTGGGGGTAATTGTCCTGGGGGGTAGTTGTCCTGGGGGGTAATTGTCCTGGGGGTAGTTGTCCTGGGGGGTAATTGTCCTGGGGGGTAGTTGTCCTGGGGGGTAGATGTCCTGGGGGGTAGATGTCCTAGGGGGGTAGTCGTCCAGGGGGTGGTTTTCCGGGGGGTAGTTGTCCTAGAATCTTGAGGAGGTATTGTTTGAAAGCAATGCAATCTATTGTGAGCATGTGCTGAGCTGGAGGAAGTTACATTCCACTGTCTATTGTAGAATGGTAGTGTAGCTGACTGATGGTTGCCAGATGATGTCATTGCAGGAATGAGATATGGAACACTTTTTAGGTTGGAACTTAATATGAGGTTGGGAAAAATATTTCAAAAAACATTTAAAAATCTATGAAACATATCTAAATGTTTGAATAACAGAATATTATTTGTATGCATCCCTACACATCGACAGCAATAAACTTGCATTTGGACTGGGTTGCAGGGGCCTTTAAATAATCAAATCAAAAGCATGAACGCATACTATACTACGTTTAACTCAGGAAAACACGTTTACTATTGAAAAAACATACATGGACAACTGTTTATAACTATAAATTACTTTTTGTTTCATTATACACAGCAAAAAAAAAGAAAGTGGGCACTATACTTATAGCTAAGATTTCCAATGTTGATGAGAATTTCCATCTTGTCATGCCTGTAGAATCAAATTAAAACAATGAAAAAAAATCCCCCCCCCCCCTTGACCGTGCTTGTCGAAACTATGCAGTCGTAAGACTATAGTTGATATCCAGAGCTCAATCCTCCTCATTCTTACAGATGCACATGTTAATTTACATTTGAATGGCTACTTGCTCTATTTTAGCAGTTTTCTTAAAGGGAAATCCAACCTTAATAGCAAGTTGCTTTGAAAGAAAGAGGAAAAATCAGAGAAGCAGATATTTGGTGAAAGTCTGAACGAAATCGGACAAGCAATAAGAAAGTTATGAATTTTTGAAAGTTGTAATCACTATGCATATGGGAATTTCAAATTGGCCGAATAGGTAATGTCACTGTGATGTAGCTGTGGACAACTCCCCCATTCGCTCTAAAAATGACTAAAATGTCACTTTTTTTCAAAATGCATTACCCAGTAGGATCTTTTCGATCATGAGGACCTATAACAATATGCTATCTCCAATATATTTTGAGTACTGCCCCGAGGGTAAAAGCACCTCGAAGAAAACCGCAAATTAATGATATTTTTGTGTACGACAAATGGGAGAGTTGTCCACAAAAATGTCACAATTGACTCACCAAATTGTCAATTTGAGATTCGCATAGATGTAGTGATCTCATTTTTCAAACATCCATAACTTTCTTAATCTTTGTCCGATTTCTTTCAAACTTTCACCATCCTGTTTTTCTTATTCTTCTGCTTTCACACAAATCATCTTATTACCAAGGTTGGATTTTCCTTTAATCAGACATCTAACGTTTAAAACTTTATCTTAAATGATTTTTGTGAAGTATTATTTTTTTCTTTTATTTGATATATTTCGTAATATTTTATTTACGGTTTTTATGAATTTTTTTGAACAGTAACGAGTGTCCATTTTCTTTTGTTGCTGAGTGTATATGGATATAGACCGTCTGATGAAAAAAACACCAGATAAAACGTTACAAACGTATATAATTCGGACAAACCAACGATGGAGACCAAACTGACCCTTTGTTTTATTCTAGGGTTAAAAAATCCTACATATTTAAATTTGCCCCTGCAAATTCAAAGCTAATGAATGTGCAACTAAGAAGAAAATTAAGAATCAAATCAAATACGGCTTGTCCTCACCTGAGCCTAAATCCGTGTAGAATTTACAGAGTACAGCCAGAATGATAATTTGTCTTGAGATATAATCCATGATCCTCCTAAGGCTCTGAAAACACTACTCGCAGCTGATCCTCTCTTTATATTCCTCTCTGTGATTCTATACCTGCAGGAATGCTGTGATATCCATTTTTTACAGTAGTTGTTTTTCTCACCCATGAGCCTACCTTTGAGTGGGTTTGATTGCACACAAGGTGTGTTTGAAGTATCAGGTGTTAAAAATAAACTTTCAAAACGCTATATTGTTTGCATTTCTCTTTATATTTCTTCAGTGTGTCGCGATTCGCTCAAATAAAACACTTCAGAAGTTGGAGTAGCTCGATTTGACTCTTGATTTCCAACATATCGAAATTTATTGTTATTGAAGTGAAAAATACAATATTCATTCAATAACTGGCTGTACATGTAATACGTCAAACTGAGATTTGAGATAACTTGTCGTATCAAAGGTTCGCCTAAAATGTAACATTTTCGTGTAAATAAATATGACTGATTTTGAAAATATGATATGTAATTAGATATTAGTAAGTTTCAACTACAGGTATCTATTGACCCAGTTGCAGGAACTCTTTATACAACATTACTGGGGGTCGTTGTATGTCTACCAAATAGTACACTTTGTCATTCTTTTCCTAAGTAAATATCGTTTCGAATACAGTCGCATGAAATTACCACATCATCACCAAGTGCCGAGTCTCGGCTCCTTGGGCCACGTCCTGAGCGGAGCATATCCATCCACAGCAACGTTGCCAGAGTTAGCAGAATTCTGCTTTCTGGCAGAATTTTGACCGCTTTAGCATCTAGCATTATGCTTAGCATAATTTGACAAAGTTTTGCAGAATTTTGTGTTTCTGTTTTTTTGTTTTTTGGTTTTTTTTTTGCTTTTCATATGATTTTTGAGTAGAAATACACCAAGAAATGCTGATCACCTTTTTGTTATTTTTTGCTTGTCAAAGAATTTTGGAGTAAAAATACACCCCAAAAATGATGATAACCTTCTTTTTTGGGGGGGGAAGCTTTTTTTTTTTTTTTTTTTTTTTTTTATTTAGCAGAATTTTTTTTCGCTGCTCCCTAGCATAATTCCATTTTTAACGCTGGTCACACTGATCCACACATAACACATACAACAAGACAGCAGACCAAGAAGAAATGCAGCACCAGCCAAGGTTCCTACGACGATGACTAACGTTTCTAGTTGTGGATAAAGTATCATAGAGATGATAAAAAATGTCAGGATCAGCTATAGTACAGCCCTTATGGTAGTATTACAGTATAGACACTGCTACGACTGACGAGGGGTTTTGCCTATAAACTACTCTCCACATGCCGTTCATTCTTGTACTATCATACAATGTACTACTGAACAAGCAAGCTCTTTCCCCATTCTCGGCGCCAGTCTCATATTTTTTCCTTCAAATGTTACGATCACGTGCATTTTCCCATCTACGAAGCAAAAAACATGGAGTCCAAACCACTTTGAATTTGTAAATAAAAAGTTTTATACATACAGATAACATAAACAACAGATAACATAAACAAATGCATAAATGGAAAGCGTTAAAGGGTAGTAATCACCAAAAAATACTTAGCTCTTGAATGTTACGGGTTCCATATCACTAAACGTAATCTAGCTAATTAGTGGAAGTTATAAACTGATTCAGTGGACCCAGGTTCGAGACTGAGTCACGTCTTTCGGATGGTGACGTTAAAGGTCGGTCCCCAGACGTAAATATTCATATCTGATTGATACACGTCTGTAAAAACCAAATTACACACACACAAACATATAGACGTAATTCGATGATTGGTAAGACGGCATCTTCGAAACGGTGGGAAAAGTGCTCAAGTGTCTGTTTGGCGGGATGGTATTTTTTAATGTTTTTAAAACGAGTTATATGATTTCCTTTTCTTATTTTCATAACTATAGTTGAAAAAAAAAATACATTGTACCTTTTCAAAGCAAAAAAATTTGTTAGAATTTTTAAATAATATTTGTGGCAAAAATAGTTTTGACTGGTTGCCAAATAAAAACAAATAAGAACAGCAACACAACAACTCGGCGTTGTTACGCGCCCCTGTAATCCAGCTAACAATGGAAGTTATAAACTGATTCAGCGGACCCAGGTTCGAGACTGAGTCACGTCTTTCGGATGGTGACGTTAAAGGTCGGTCCCAAGACATAAATAATCAAGTCTGATTGATACATGTCTGTAAAAAAAAACAATTAAACACACGCGCGCGCGCGCGCGTTCGCACACAATGTGGCCTGCGCGGAACCGGAGTCGGAGTTGGGTTCAGCGCGAGGGATTTTTGTGTTTTCCTTTATTTTCTTCATACAGCTTAACCGTAAACCCAGAAAAGGTCAGGAAAAGTATTTTGAGGATAACTTTATACATTTTTACTGTACCCAAATTATTTTTTTAGGTGATTGGTTTTCGTCATATATATAGGACAACTTTACAGATGATATTTAGTTCAGAAGCAGTATTAATGGCATATTTTGTATTATTTGTTACTGTTATATTGCATTCCTGGAAATGAAGAAAATATAAAAATAAAACCAAATCAAATCAAAATTAAAATCAATTCGAAACACAGCAAAAGAAAATCATCCGAGTTGAACTTCACAGAGTTTTCTGCATCCCTACATCAATCTGTAGTGTACAAAATGAAAACGAGAAAAAGAAAAAGAAACATGAATGACGTGTGAATAATATGATAATAATATCATTTATAATAGTGATGATGACAATAACAATAATAAATGAATTTTAAAAAAATGATAATAATAATAGTAATAATGATAATGAAAATGATAATAATAGTAATGATGTTAATAATGATAACAAGTGAATGAGTAAATTACGCAATGCGTAATAAATGTCCCCGCCGGAAGTGCAGATCTGTGGAAATTAACTAGCCTGAACCTTAAAACTTCAGTGAAAAACTTTAGTGAATAAAATAATAATGTTACTGCATGCAAAAGAAGAGAATACCAACAATGCATGTATACAACTGAAATATAAAACATGAAAACATTATGAACCTTCAGCCATTTTGAATAAATTTGCATAAATTTGCATGAATAATGAATTTCAAAATTCTGTGTAGAAGTTTGGAAGCCCCCACCCAGCCCTATCAGATAAAACAATCGGAATCAAAATCCTATGTGAAATAGAGAAGTAGCATTTTTCGCCAATTTTGAATAAATTTGCATAAATTTGCATAATTAATGAATTTCAAAATTCTGTGTAGAAGTTTGGAAGCCCCCACCCAGCCCTATCAGATAAAACAATCGGAATCAAAATCCGATGTGAAATAGAGAAGTAGCATTTTTCGTCAATTTTGAATAAATTTACATAAATTTGCATAATTAATGAATTTCAAAATTCTGTGTAGAAGTTTGGAAGCCCCCACCCTGCCCTATCAGATAAAACAATCGGAATCAAAATCCGATGTGAAATAGAGGAGAAGTAGCATTTTTCGTCAATTTTGAATAAATTTGCATAAATTTGCATAATTAATGAATTTCAAAATTCTGTGTAGAAGTTTGAAAGCCCCCACCCAACCCTATCAGATAAAACAATCGGAATCAAAATCCGATGTGAAATAGAGGAGAAGTAGCATTTTTCGTCAATTTTGAATAAATTTGCATAAATTTGCATAATTAATGAATTTCAAAATTCTGTGTAGAAGTTTGGAAGCCCCCACCCAGCCCTATCAAATAAAACAATCGCAATCAAAATCCGATGTGAAATAGAGGAGAAGTAGCATTTTTCGTCAATTTTGAATAAATTTGCATAAATTTGCATAATTAATGAATTTCAAAATTCTGTGTAGAAGTTTGGAAGCCCCCACCCAGCCCTATAAGATAAAACAATCGGAATCAAAATCCGATGTGAAATAGAGGAGAAGTAGGATTTTTCGTCGATTTTGAATAAATTTGCATAAATTTGCATAATTAATGAATTTCAAAATTCTGTGTAGAAGTTTGGTAGCCCCCACCCAGCCCTATCAGATAAAACAATCGGAATCAAAATCGGCCAAGAAATGACGGAGAAGTAGCATTTTCTAACATTTGAGCACACACGGACAGACGGACGGACGGACGGACGGACACACACACACACGCACACACGTACGGAGCCCGTTTCATAGTCCCCTCGCGAACTTCGTTCGGCGGGGACAATAATGATAATGATAACAGGCGGGGGAAAGGGGAATGACGAAGATGGTATGTAAATTTATTATCTCCTATGGGAGACACTGACTCATCCAAATGGTGATTATGTGTCACCTGGAATTGGTCGTTTAATATTTCAACAGCTAAGTATGTCCTATCTCGGAGTACATTTTTGAAGAAATATTGCTGCTACCCAGTTGCGAAGCCTGTGTCCTGATTACTGTCATGTTATTTTTCTTCCCCGCTACCTTTTCATTCTTTCTTTTCCCGTTTTCCCATTCATTTGTCCTTTCGATTCGGGGGGGGGGGGGGATGAGGGCACCCACTCACCAAGCTTTGTCACTGGTGACAGTTGTTGCATACAGCCATATATTCTACTACATGTGTACTTAGAAAATAAACTCAAGTAGAAAAAATCGTTAGCTCGACCTGGGGCCCTTTGCACAAAACTTGTGTTTGAACGCAACTCAGGAAAATCAAACGCAATTTTATTTTCAGCCAATCAGAAGTGCGTATTAAGGACTTGCGTTTGATTTTCAGGAGTTGCTATTAAAGGGAAAGTTCATCCCGAAGATTGCTTGTGTTTAGTAAAGAAAAATATTGTTTAGACAAAATCAAAGAATAACGGAGTTATGGACCGTCACATGAGCAGCTCCTCCATTATGAAATAAATATTCCAGTTCGAGCTAACAGCTACTAGATTCCAGCGTTGCGAATCATGAAATGGGCAGCTGCTCGCATTGACTTACTTTATGTAGCCAAATTTTTCTTTATTGCTGTAATTGACAAGTTTGTAAGACTCATTTGTTCGGATGGTCCTGGCATATTAAAATACGGATTGTAAAGAACTCCCGATGGTTTCACTGGTCGATCCTGCATTCAAGGTAAATGGTATCATAATAACAAACGCTTAGCTACTTTTCATGTCAGTTTCATTTAGTTATGTTATAACTTTTGAATAAAAAGTTACACCGGGGAAAAAAATCTTCTTATATTAGTGTGTAAATCAAACAATTCAAATACTTTGGTTTGGGTGTGTATCACAACTTGGCTTTTTATTGGCATGTAAAGTTTCCAATCAAGTCGTTGAGATTTTGAAAATGGGATATGTAATTAGATACTTAAGTTTCTACCGCAGGTGTGTCTATCGACCCAATTGTAGGAACTCTTTATACAACATAATTTTTTGATTTGATTTGATTTATTTATTCTCCACTCATGGGTTGGATTGCCCTTGTCAGCTAATAGCTGTTTTTCAAAGGGAGTAGTTGTATTAAAATGCATTCCCCTTTAAAATGTCTATCAAATAGTACACTTTGTCATTCTTTGCATAAATATCGTTTCAAATACAGTCGCATGAAGTTACCAGATCATCACCAAGTGCCGAATCTCGGCTGCTTGGTCCACGTCCTGAGCGGAGAATAGCCATCCACAGATAGCACATACAACAAGACAGCAGAACAAGGAGAAATGCAGCACCAGCCAAGATTCCTAAGACGATGACTAACGTTTCTATTTGTGGATAAAGTATCATATAGATGAAATAGAATAAGGTTAGGGCAAAAATGAATTGGAGACATGTAACAGATTCATACATGACCGTTATGACAATAAATGATCATCACGGATAGAACAGCAAGGTCTGCTTATCTGCTTCTCTCTTTTTTTCTTCTTTTTTTCTTTGGTGTTGTTGGTATTTTACTTTATTTTTAACTTTGTGGAGGCTTGATTTAATAAATTGTTGAATTTTGATATCTGTCTTGTATAATGATGTTCAGAAGGATAAATAAATAGCCAGGCATAGAAAAGTTTTCAAATATATAGCGCTATTATTCAGATATCTATGACTGAATACCCGCATTTACGAATTCAACGCGAATGGCCATACGCTTTAGTCTAACACTGAGTCTATGGAGAAAAATGAGTCTGGCATTTCTGATCACTTGCATATGTTTACTTTTGTGAAGCACATGATGATTTTGAAGTGTTTTTTTTCCCCTGGGCTTCATTTTTACACCATATTACATATACATGATAGCATGTAAGGCCAGGCAGCTCAGATTTTATCGAGCCTCTACAAAGTTACCAAATCACTTTAGAGTAATGATTACTTTAGCCAGGGCAATAATATACAAATCCTTTGAAAGCGCATAGGGATGTTATATCATAACATGATATGCACTATACAAGAACGGCTTATTAATTTTATTAGTAGTAGTAGTAGTAGTAGTAGTAGCAGCAGTAGTAGTAGTAGTAGTAGTAGTAGTAGTAGTAGTAGTATTACTACTGTTATTATTATTATTATTATTGTTATTATTATAATTATTCATTATTGTTATTATTATTATTATTATTATTATTATTATTATTATTATTATTACTATTATTATAGTACAATTAAGAAGTAGAGGTGGAGTCTAGTGGTTAAAGTTACTTGACTGGAAATGCGAGGATCGTGGGTTCGATCTCCGGTACGGCACTTATGTCCTTGAGCAAGGCATTTTTATCTACATTTCTCTTTTATTGTACATTAAATAGATGGTGTTCGGAATATTAATACCAACGTGTGTATTTTTCTTCTTTTTTTTAATGTTTCAGGATGAAAGATGATGTATATGTAGGTGGTTCCTTGGGCACAATCTAATGTTACCCATCAAGCGGGAATAATAACAGATCATGAGCTATTTGGGGGGAAAAACGAGGAAAAGGTATTATAGTTCTCTCACAAGTTTGTTTTGTTGTTGTTGTTTTTTTTTTTTTTTTTTTTCAAGAGAACTTATGTTCTTCACACCATGTCCGGATAACAATTTAACAGACATGTCCATCAACCTAGACTTTCCTTTTAAAAGACGAAAATACTAACTTAACTATAATTTAAAAGTAGTTTAAAGTACATTGCAAATTAGTGTCACTGGAAGAAAATACATAAAATTATATTGATCATTTTCGTACAATAAAAAACTTACCATTTACTGGCTCTGATGGAAGTTTTGTCTGTAATAGCTTTGTATGAAGAGTGGATGAATCCGGACCATGTCGTGTCGTTACAATGTGCGGTGACTTGCTGCTCATCTCTTCGCTTCCAGTAGATGGAACTGTTGTCTTATCTGCAGCAAAAGAAGTACTAGTATCTGTTTCTCTACTTGATGCAATGCTTGGTAATGTGGTGATTTCCGACATAAGCGTTGTATCCTCAGACGTCGATACTGTTGTGTAGTCCCGTGAAGTCGCAAGTGCAAAAGTAGTTTGGACTGGTGGACTAGCCGTTTCCAACGTTAATAAATGTGTTACAGGCTGACTTGATGATGTTTCTGGAGTAATCGTAGGCAGCGTTGATGACCAATTTGTGATGTCCGTTGGAATATCCGTTGTTTTCGCCTCTACGTTTGTTGAATACGATTGGGTTTCTAGAAGTTTTGTGGCTGACGTGGCAGGTTCTGTAGATGTGTATGCTCCAGATGTGATTCGTCCTTTTCGAGTGGAGCCTTCCAGAGTAGACGACTGTTCAGTGATTACTGACGTTCTCTCTACTGTGTGGGAAAATTAAATGATTTTAACTCTTAGATAAGAAAACTGTACCTAAGTTATTGATTACGACACTTAAATGTCAATTACAACACATCTGTACGCTATATTATTGTTGTTTACTATTCGTGATGTGATTTAAATCTCAATCATAACAGGTTAATGATATACACGCAGGGTATGAACCATTTAATTCTGACGGATATTGAAATACGGATTACGATAAACTTGTAACGCTCTCACCATGTTCAAACAGGAAAATGTAACCTTTTTCAAACTATTCAATGCTTACTTACCACTGGTTTGAACTCCCAGTCGCAAGTAGTATGTTTGCAACTAATTAAATTTGTTTGTGATCAACTATAATTCTCTTATTTACGTCGCGTTGCAAGCGGTCTTTTACATTAAATTTCTGTACAATATTTCCGAGCTATGTTCTTATTATTCATTCATCGAGTTTAATTGTAGCCATGAAGGTATATGCTATATGTTTGTATTATTATCTTCAGAACGTGAAGAAGGCCGAAAGCTTGATCTAATAAAGTTGAAGTTCAGCTCGTATTTGTTTCCTGTCTCATCAATGCTCACACTATACAATTTACCGAGGCGCCGTCGAAATGTTTAAGTTGAGTATGTTCGCATATATATATATATATATATATACAGTGCGTCCCAGAAAAAACGAAACCATAAAACAAAGGGTTATTGTGACCACACTGTGTGCCGTATGACAATATTTTTTTATTTCCCATAAACTAAAAGTATTATGCTTTTAATTGATACATTGATGGCATCCATCCGTGCATGCTTTACCGAGCAGCAGCATTTTGAAAATGACATGTAAAAACTCAGTTGTGCCAGATTTGGGTAAAACCGTGAAAACGCTAGGATCACATGCCAACACGACCCAAATGTAACGTGACCTTTAAAACCCTGCGAGAAGACTGTTTTCATTTGTTCCTTTCAATAACGAGGGTAAGGATAATGCCCTCATCATAAAATAAAGGATGGTTAATGTTTTGTCGATGTTGGGGGTAAAGAAAGGGCATGTTTTGTATTGAAATGGTACCTGCAATCGAAATGAAAGGTAATTTTTTTTAATTTTGAAGAACTGCAATTTCTTTTAAGAACAAATCGAACAGAAAGGTGATATTTTTCATAAAAGTAAAGTTAGTGGCATTTTTCATTGTCATCAAAAGGAAATACAAGGTTGAAAGGGCACATAAGGCGGGAAAAAATATCAAGATTATGGCAATTTCCCACCCCAGGAGGGGCAACTTTCCTATCACAGGAGGGGCACTTTTTCATCTTTTGAGGGAAATTCATTGATCTATGAAATGTTGGGGGCGTACACCCCTGCCACCATTGGAAATTGGTATTGACCCGTGTTTTATGAATTTCTGATTGAATGCATATCATCACACGAGGGAATTTCACTTATGTCTCTTAAAGCTGGTATTTCCCTTGTGTCATGTTCGCTTGTGATCTGAACGTTTTCACGGTTTTACCCAAATCTGGCACAACTGAGTTTTTACACGTCATTTTCAAAATGTTGCTGCTCGGTAGAGCATGTACAGATGGATGACATCAAGGTATCATTTAAAAGCATAATACTTTTAGTTTTTGGAAAACAGATAATTATTGTCATAGAGCACATAGTGTGGTCACAATAACCCTTTGTTTTAGGGTTTAGTTTTTTTCTGGGTCGCACTGTATATAGTAAAATTGACATCTTCACTGAACTCATTATTTATGCTGGGATAAAACTTTGGAATCAATTACATGAACTAATCAGATCAAGTTCAGCTTTATCTACATAATTTTATAAAAGCTTTGTCGTAGTTATTTTTTGAATAATTTATCTGATTTTGGGATTATGAAAGAGTGGTACATTTGACTCTGTGCGTGTGTGTATAGTGTGTGTGCATGTGTGCCCTATATACTTTCATTTTGCACCTATCGGGTTTTAAGTTATACCTCGTTGATTTAATTTGCACTATGATTGTTTATTTGTGGATGGCATTTTATAAAGTTATATCATTTATATTGTGTTTATTGGCATGTTGAATTATATTGTGTAATCGATGCTTAATTTTGAAATACTGAATCAAGGAATGAAATAGTAATCAAAGAAAAAAATAAATTATAATCATTGTGTGTATGTGTTTATTTTAAGTAATTCGTTCTGTTGTTGATAAATTTTTGGTATGTGTTAATTGGGTCATCCTCACAAGTATTTTGCTTTTTTATTGGTCCTTACCCTATTCCATATAACAATAATAATAATAATAATAATAATAATAATAATAATAATAATAACACGGGGTTCCTGTTTAGCGCACATGTATGTCAGACTTGACACTCCTGGCGCTCCACAACTATTACCTCAGCGCTAGCATGGCTGCTCTTGCTGCGCTCTAGCATTTCAAGGAATTAATTGAATTCTAAGTACCCATTTACATCACCTGGGTCGAGTGTGGCAAATGTAGATTAATGTTTTGCCAAAGGACACTTAGAGCAGAGTCAAGGATTCGAACACCTTCTAGCAGGTGCACATTTCTAAGAAACTGTAAATCTACTTACAAAAGTTCGATCATGATACCATTAAAAAAACAGATGTACATGCCATTATCTGTCGTGCTTTCACTTTCTATTGTTGATATCTCAGCATCCGTAGATATTACGTGCGCCGATGTAAGTTCAGTGGTATACTGTATTGTAGAGTCTGGCGTAGAAGGTTGATTGTCGGTAATTAATTCAGTGTAAACGCTTGAGGTATAAGGCTCATCGGATGTAACTGAAGTACTCCTTTCACTAAGTGTCATATGTTCAGTTGCAATGATGGTAGTAGAATATGGGAAGGTAGTGGTGACATCTGAAAAATAAGATTGAAAAAAGCGTCAATATTGACTATTGTTTATACGAAATAATCCTGTAATCAAAGATTCCATAAAACTTGTTATACAAGTAAATCTCTCCTTTTTAAGAGGTGCACATATCTAGGGAACTGTAAATCTACTTACAAAAGTTCGATCATTATACCATTAAAAAAAAAACAGATGAAGCTACAGTGTTACCAGGAAAAGTAAATTGGCATTTGGAAAACCTGCCTTTATATGCGCATGTATATAGATTGTATTTATTTGGTTTGTAGTAGACGTAGCATTTAATTTTAGCTACATTTATTTGATTTTATTCATCTATATTTATTCATTTATACTTATTTCAGTTATTCAATGATTATATTTATCTGATTTATATAAATACATATATTTGATGGCAGTATAGGTATCAAATTCAAACTTTATGTATGTATATATATATATATATATATATATATATATATATATACAAACCCAAATCTGGTGTAATAGGGAGACACTCTTTGTATTTTTTCTTTGTACTCGTGTCTCCCGTATGCACCTCGTGTCTCCCGTACGTAGGTCAAATGACTGGATGGAGTAGTTTGAGATCTGAAATTTACATGATTGAGACTAAATGCTGTGAGCTGTTGGGACTCGTCCCATACATATCTTTTGGTGTTTAGTGTATTTCCACTGCTTCCAGTACAAACTCTTCACATTGTATTACAAGAAATTGTGAAACTTTTGTTTCCATTTTATCATCGTGCTGAGTACAGACAATGGATGACATCCCTGCACCATTCTCTTCGCGCCAAACAGCTGAAAAAAAACTGTCAAGTGATAAATCAGTTTCTCAAAATCGCTGACTTCATTGATCATCTAGGAGTTATTGTGAGCACAGCCGTTGAAAATAACTTGGAGGAAATTGTCATCAAAACAGAAATAATCCAGGGCAGTATCTTTGACCTACAAACCAAATTAGACAAAAAAAGAAAAAGTGAGGAGTTTAATAAACGAACTCAACAAACAATTGGATTTTAACAAAGGAAGCATAGCTTGGCTTTAATATGATTTAGATAAAATGGAGCCATACTCAAGGCGCACATTTATTAGGATCTTTGAGATCAAAGAGACACCTGATGAAAACACTGATGTTCTGTCAATTGATGTGATCACCAATACACTTGGCATTCCACTTGACATCACAAAAGAACATTGATCGATCCCATCGGACTGGACCTATGAGAGAACCAACAATTTCAGCATTGAGAGCATCACAGCCAGCACGACCCCGGCCAATCATTGTCAAGCTCACTACCTATCGAAAAAGAAGAGAAATATTACTGAACCGGAAAAAAAATTAAAAGGAAGCGGAGTTACTATCATCGAAGACCTCACGATGAACAATCAGGATCTCCTAAAAAAAAAACGCGAAAATCACACAAGGTTGTGGCAGCGTGGACGTCCGATGGACGCGTAATAGCGCTTCTTCTACTTCTTCTTCTTCTTCTTCTTCTTCTTCTTCTTCTTCTTCTTCTTCTTCTTCTTCTTCTTCTTCTTCTTCTTCTTCTTCTTCTTCTTCTTCTTCTTCTTCTTCTTTTTCTAAATGAGTACAGTCCACCATCTGGTGTATTCTCATACTTTTTGGCGGGTCTGGTCATGCTGGTGTAGTGTATGTACAGTGCCGTATAAAAAGACTACATGATAAAACTATGTGCAGCTTTAAAAAACAGCATTCCCCTTCTACCGGAGCTGGATTTTCTGTATTTCCTGCCTGAAATTGTTAGCAGATGTACATTTGACGAGGTTTCCTGTTAGCAAGTTCCACAGTCTTACAGAGTCAGGGAAGAATGACCTCTTGTAGACTAAAGTTCTTGCAAAGGTAATGGTAGCTGTTGTGAATGTCCACGGTGTGCGCTGGTGCCTACAAGTGATGGCTCTGAATTAGAAGTAAAGAAGATCTGAGATCATTATGAAAAGTTGGTAATCTTGCCACATCATAACTTGACATTTGAACAATTGGGAAAATGAATGTTTGAATATTTGCATCATTTGTAAATTTCTCAAGCTACTTCAACCACTTATGGCTGTGTTTATATTTTGGGGTTCTTTTTCTGTAATAAGTAATCATTTCAAATCATATATGTGTGTGATATCTGTGGTGAATGTGTAAAATGTTCAAACCTTATCCCTGTTTCATTCTGTATGAAATGTAGTAATCACAGTGATTCTTTTTCTTTACTGCATATTAAGGCCAGAAGTTTATCCAAAAACTTTGATGACATTTACTCTTTGTTCACATCCCTTCAAGGTAATGTAGAGTTTTGGTAAGCCCTCAAAAACTTTTCGTCAGATTTCTTGGATTTGTGTTGATAAATATCAAGATACTTGCAATACTAAGATACTGTGAAGATGTCACCCCCTAAAGTTTAGTATTAAACAAATGACAGGCAAAAAATAATTTGTATACCGGGCCAGCAAACAACAGCAGCATGCACTGTACACTATGCTATACACACGTGTAAAATCAGTGAGTATACTACACACGGTGACACAAAGGCTATGTCTGTGTGAAGCCCCAAGCTTCTTGAACGGCGAGCAGTTGGGGTAGAAAGGTCCTAGTGTATGCATGGTATGGCAGTGATCTGGCGTTCCTTACAGATATTTACACTGAAATTCCCAAGAAAATTATAGATGGGATGCCAAATGAACTCTTTACAAACATCTTTTGATACAAGGAGAACAACATGTCACTATGTTTAACACGTTTCTTTCAAATTTCCTTTTTACCACCAATACTGTATACGAGCTTTATTCATGAATTACAGTAGTTGGTGTGTCTGAAACATGGTTCGATTCCAGTACCAATGCTGAAATGTTTGATATTGATGGTTATTATTTTGTTCAAATTAATAGAAAAACAATTAACAAAAAACAAAATGGAGCAGGTGTCGGAATGTACATAGACAATAAATATGATTATGGTATACGATCGGATCTGTCAAATACTCCACAATATGAGTCTTTATTTGTTGAACTAGTTTATATATACAAACTAGAGGGGCCGTCAAAGGCGGCAGACCCACGCCTCGGCGGTGCTACAGAGTTGTTGTAATACTATACTATGGGGTCAAAACTGAAATCTACATTGGGTGATTTCACGCTCGGTGTTGGTGTTTGTGGTTAGTGTTTATTTTGCCGCGAAATCATGATCTAACACCGACTATGAAACGAGAAAAAAATCAGTCGGTGTTAGGTGTTGACCTCTGATTTTCTGACGTAGTTCCGGTTGCCGGTGTTTAATTTTTGTCAGATGTTGTCTGCTGAACCGAGCTCGGCAGCCGGTGTTTAATTTCATGTACAAAATTCCGTTCACTAACACTATACCCTAGGGATTAAGAAATTTTCATTTCACGTTCGGTGTTGGTGCTGGTGTTGCTACTTGTATGCTAGATACGGGAAATTTGGGGGATTAGCCGTGAGAAATAAAGTCAGTAGGCATCATTGGAAGTGTAATTTTACAGGTGTTATGAGGTAGTATGTTCATATAGGTCTGAAATTAAATCTAGGCCAACATTTAGTCCAACGTTCGATCTAGAGCACACGGAAAGGAACTAGATCTACCTTTGCTTTTTAAAGGGGCGGAATGAGTGAATAAAAAATCCTACCTAGTTTTTTTTCCAGATAGATTTGATAAATATGATGTTCGATATTCCGTAGTAAAAGACCCAGAGAATCCACATTATTAACTAGGATGAGTTCTAAATCAACAATCACAATGCAAAAGTAATGAAACTTCGGGGCCAATCTGAGCCGATGCCCGAAATTTGGCCGTTTGCCATGTACGCGCTGGGCCGTCCGATCCGGCGTCTAGCTGCATTAGCTACCGCAGCATTTTCTGCTGCAAGTGAGAAACTCGAGAGAAATTAAATCTAAACTTACTGTTCCTATCAATACTATCCATTTCTGTGAAGTTTCTTACCGGTCTCTTTCCAGATAGATTTGATAAATATGATGTTCGATATTCCGTAGTAAAAGACCCAGAGAATCCACATTATTAACTAGGATGAGTTCTAAATCAACAATCACAATGCAAAAGTAAGGCTTCACGGCTAATCTGAGCCGATGCCCGAAATTTGGCCGTTAGCCATGTACGCGCTGGGCCGTCCGATCCGGGATCTAGCTGCATATTGGCTACCGCAGCATTTTCTGCTGCAAGTGAGAAACTCGAGAGAAATTAAATCTAAACTTACTGTTCCTATCAATACTATCCATTTCTGTGAAGTTTCTTACCGGTCTCTAGATCAAATAAGGATTGCTTTTAGAATCACCGGACTACTCGGGCAATTTTACGATATTCTAGACTAATAAATCAGTAGTAAAAAACATTTTTTTCTGCTTCGTTGAGAATGGTGCTGACGCCATTACCAGTGTTAAGCTATCGATGCGCTTTGTTGGGATATCGGTATCGGCTCCGAAACGGTGATCTTTACATATACTATACTACAGAGTCAAAACTAGAAAGTCTCACAGAATTTGCAGGGATCAACCAATCATCACCAAAATTTAATCGATTCTTTTCTGTCACTATCCAAACAATCCCTGAAAATTTGGTGCAAATCCGTTCACCCGTTCTCTAGTTATCTTGTACACAAACAAACAAACAAACAAACAAACATACAAACATACGGAACCCTTTACATAACCCTGCCGATTTCATCGGCGTGGGTAATAAGAAATCTATTGTATTTGGATGTATTTATACTTAGATGTATTTCGATAGATTTGATAACAATTTAGAAATTATTAATGAAAGTAATATAAATCTATACATTATGTGTGATTTCAATATAAACCTTTTTAACATATACTCACATGAGAAATCAAATCATTCATTCACTGAAATATCCATTTTAATGAAAAGAGAGGATAAAGAGAAGCAATTTTTTAAAAAGTTCCATCAAAATCGGTTACGAAATGAAAAAGATATGAAAGTTTAAAAAGTCATTAATTTACTTCCTCTAGTGATCCTCAAATCGGCAATGTTGCTTCAAAATGGCAGGTTTAGTAGTACAACACTCAATATGTTTTGTACACAAAATTTCATATTTTCTCCATTATCTCTAAAGATGCTTCTTGTCTTTTGGTGAACTCAATGTATGTTGTGTCAAATACCTTTTCCCCATGATATATCTTGAGCTAAAAAGGAGACAAGCTGCACCTTGAGAGATAATGTGGAAAATATGAAATTTTGTGTACAAAACATATGGAGAGTTGTACTACTAAACCTGTCACTTTGAAGCAACGTTGCCAATTTGCGGATCGCCACAGAAATAAATTGAGACTTTTCAAACTTTCATAACTTTCTCATTTCGTAACCGATTTTGATGGGACTTTTTTTTAAATTGCTTCTCTCTATCCTCTCTTTTCATTAAAATTGATTTTCCCCAGAGTTGCATTCTCCTTAAAGTTACTTGTATTACTGTAGCCATGAAGATATATGCTGATATAAATATGGAAATGACTATTTTGTTATCAAATGGAATATAAAATCATGTAATTATATGTGTGTATATTGAAGTTTGCTATATGTTTGTGTTATTTTCTTAAGAACCTGAAGAACGGGAAGGCCGAAAGCTTGATCTAATAAAGTTGAAGTTCAGCGGCGTCATTGTCCCCTGTCTCATATATATATATAGAGAGAGAGAGAGAGAGAGAAAGAGTCTCCAGAGTAAAATTGACATCTTCACTGAACTCATTATCTTATGCTGGGATAAAACTTTGGAATCAATTACATGAACTAATCAAATCAAGTTCAACTTTATCTACATTAAGAAAACGCTTTGTCGTCGTTATTCATCAAATAATTTATCTGATTTTGGGGTTATGTAAGATTGGTACATTTGACTCTGTGCGTGTGTGTGTATGGTGTGTGTGCATGTGTGCCCTATATACTTTCATTTTGCACCTATCGGGTTTTAAGTTATACCTCGTTGATTTAATTTGCACTATGATTGTTTATTTGTGGATGGCATTTTATAGAGTTACATCATTTATATTGTGTTTATTGGCATGTTGAATTATATTGTGTAATCAATGCTTAATTTTGAAATACTGAATCAAGGAATGAAATAATAATACCTGCATTTATATGGCGCCTTTCCAGTTAGTAACTGATCAAAGCGCTTTACAGTGTATTATTACCCCGGTCATTGGATCCATTTACGATTCTGCACTTATAGTGCACATTCTTCACTCCACTAGGGAGCATTCCAGTCTGGCGGCCATTTCACAGGCGCACAAATACTATTCCAGTCACAATGACATTCGCATCCTACCGGGTACCCACTTAACACCTGGGTGGAGAGTGGCAAATGTAGATTAATGCCTTGCCAAAGGACATTAGTGCCGCGGCGGGACTCGAATCGCGAACCATGTGATCCACGGTCCGGTGACGTATCCACTAGACCACGACACCTCTAATCAAAGAAAAAAATCAATTATAATCATTGTGTGTATGTGTTTATTTTAAGTAATTCGTTCTGTTGTTGATAAATTTTTGGTATGTGTTAATTGGGTCATCCTCACAAGCATTTTGCTTTTTTATTGGTCCTTACCCTATTCCATATAACAATAATAATAATAATAATAATAATAATAATAATAATAATAATAATAACAGTGGGTTCCTGTTTAGCGCACATGTATGTCAGACTTGACACTCCTGGCTCTCCACAATTATTACCCCAGCGCTAGCATGGCTGCTCTAACCGCACTCTAGAATTTCAAGGAATTAATTGAATTCTAAGTAACCATTTACATCACCTGGTCGAGTGTGGCAAATGTAGATTAATGTCTTGCCAAAAGACACTTAGAACAGAGTCAAGGATTCGAACACCTTCTAGCAGTGCACATTTCTAAGAAACTGTAAATCTACTTACAAAAGTTCGATCATGATACCATTTAAAAAAAACAGATGTACATGCCATTATCTGTCGTGCTTTCACTTTCTATTGTTGATATCTCAGCATCCGTAGATATTACGTGCGCCGATGTAAGTTCAGTGGTATACTGTACTGTAGAGTCTGACGTAGAAGGTTGATTGTCGGTAATTAATTCAGTGTAAACGTTTGAGGTATAAGGCTCATCGGATGTAACTGAAGTACTCCTTTCCTTAAGTGTCATAAGTTCAGTTGCAATGATGGTAGTAGAATATGGAAAGGTAGTGGTGACATCTGAAAAATAAGATTAAAAAAGCGTCAATATTGACTATTGTTTATACGAAATAATCCTGTAATCAAAGATTCCATAAAACTTGTTATACAAGTAAATCTCTCCTTTAAGGAGGTGCACATTTCTGAGGAACTGTAAATCTATTTACAAAAGTTCGATCATGATACCATTAAAAAAAAAAACAGATGAAGTTACAGTGTTACCAGGAAAAGTAAACTGGTGTTTGGAAAACCTGCCTTTATATGTGCATGAATATAGATTGTATTTATTTGTCTTGTATTACACGTAGCATTCAATTTTAGCTATTTGATTTTATTCATCTATATTTATTCATTGATAATTATTTCAATTATTCAATGATTAAATTTATTTGATTTATATAAATATATCTATTTGATGGCAGTACAGGTATCAGATTCAAATTCATGATAGAAACAGAACGTGCAACAAAATGGGTATTGATCGAGATCGCATTTCAAATGGCAATACCTGGACATGATATGAGTGGTTCCCAAACACCATCATTGCATGTTGAAGTCGTTGGACCCAAGACCCCCGTTTCACATGTGACTGATAGACGACTTCCATGTGTAAAGATGACGTCATTGGTTTCTCCTGATAACTTGCTATATGTCAGCCCATTTGCGTCCGGAGCCTGGCAAGGGTCTGCAATTAGAGGCGAAATAAATTTTATGACAAATGTTATTTTAAATATCTTACTGTTCACTGATTATCAACAAATAAATTAGAATTTCTTTTTCTTTAGTAGGTATGATTTTTCGATTAACTGCTACTATGGCAGCCAATTTAGCAAACGGGATGATATCACTCTGAAATTAGTTTTTATGAAGCATACAGTAAAAAGAAAGTCTCCAGAGAAACCCACTGTCTTTTGAATTGTGCTTGGTGGAGTTGTTTAAAAAGTGACTAATGAAATATAGGGTTGATTCCTATTTTGCAAGCTTTCCAATTGAATAACTTCTCTAAGAATCATCAGTAATCCTAAATATTACTTCTTAAAAAATGAAAATAGTAACATTTTTGAAATGATACTGGGGCGGTATGAAATCTTCTTTTCTTCTTCTTCTCCTCCTCCTCCTCCTCCTCCTCCTCCTCCTCCTCCTCCTCCTCCTTCTTCTTCTTCTTCTTCTTCTTCTTCTTCTTCTTCTTCTTCTTCTTCTTCTTCTTCTTCTTCTTCTTCTTCTTCTTCTTCTTCTTCTTCTTCTTCTTCTTCTTCTTCTTCTTCTTCTTGTAGCACACTAGCACTGTCAGATAATAAGCGCAAGAAGATAATCACTCAAGGCCTTCGATGATTCTGATGCAATATGTCCTTCTTTGTCCAAAAGTATATTCTTTTTGGAGCAAGTCGACGTTAGTTAATTCCCATTTTACTAATCCAAATATTCAAGAGATATAGGATGTTATGTACTACCTGAGCACACATTCTCAGGAAGAACTGCAAAATATATGAACTATGAACTATGCCCAGCAGGGCCATACGTAGTACACATCCAGATCTAGAACAAAAATGGGGCACTGCGGCATATCGGTATACGCTCATGACTCTCATTCGAGAGGTTCGGGGTTCGATCCATAGGTTCAGTCCTTGCTAGGTGCTTACATCCTTGGACAAGGCTTACCCACAAGGTTGACCCACATCTGTTCCTCTCAACCAACAAGCAATTTTGTACCTGACTAGGGTAATGATATCTGCAGCGTATCCGGACAACTACCCCCTGGACAATTACCCCCCGGACAACCATCCCCCGGAAAACCACCCCCTGGACGACTACCCCCCTAGGACAACTACCCCCCAGGACAACTACCCCCTAGGACAACTACCCTCCAGGACAACTACCCCCTAGGACAACTACCCCCCAGGACAACTACCCCCCAGGACAACTACCCCCCAGGACAACTACCCCCCAGGACAATTACCCCCCAGGACAACTACCCCCCAGGACAATTACCCCCTGGACAACTATCCCCCGAACAACTACCCCCTGGACAGCTACCCCCGGAAAATTGTCCTGGGGGTAATTGTCCTGGGGGGTAGTTGTCTTGGGGGGTAATTGTCCTGGGGGGTAATTGTCCTGGGGGGTAATTGTCCTGGGGGGTAGTTGTCCTGGGGGGTAGTTGTCCTGGGGGGTAGATGTCCTAGGGGGGGGTAGTCGTCCAGGGGGTGGTTTTCCGCGGGGTAGTTGTCCGGGGGGTAGTTGTCTAGGGGGTAGTTGTCCTAGAATCATCTGCAGAGTCCTCAGAAAGAGCTATATCAATACTAATAAGGTTACCATGGCAAAAAATAATATTCTTTCACGTTATATTATTATTCAGAACGGCGCTGTGTCGATGATAATATCCTTAAATTAGTTTTAGCTTACCATGACATATTTCTGCGGGTAATGATGGCAACCAATTGCCCTCATAGCAGAGGGAGACCTGTGACACGTAAGGTATGGTTTCGTTACAGTAGAAGTAAGCTGTCTGAAGATGTTCGTAACCATCGGGTTGATATGGCTCCAGGTAGGCACTCTGTGTACCCAGATCTGGATAAACACAATCTTTGAAAATAGAAAATTATTCACTGATTTAATTGATTGAATGGTTTATTTGGATACAAATACAAGAACAGTTCAAATTCATTCACATTGGCAGTCAAATGAGTGAATTGTTGAGAATGACATAATAATATACAATATTCATAAAAATACCATCGTATTACATTGCAAAATTAATTTAATTGTTTCATCATTGAGTATGGTACAGTATAAATATAAAAGTTGAAAGTAGCTTCTAAGATATTTTTTCATCAAATTCTTCAAGATCATAGACTAAGAAACTGGTACAATTTCTATCAGATTTAAAATCAACCTAATAAAGTGCAGATGAAAAAAGTAGACAATTAAATCGTAATAACTGTATTACTTAATTGGTGGGATCTCATTTGAAAAGTTTTCCCCATCAGCATCATTTCAAAATTCTGAAGAAAAAAATAGCAATGCAGCAACACTGATTAAGGAGGAAGTATTCCTTCATTCATTTGTTTTCCATAGGCAAATAATTATCTAAGTTTGAAAGGTATTATTGTAAAAACATATCAAAATATTAAATAATAAAGGGCATATTATTAAAAAAAAACACGATTACTATAGTCTTAATCATTCAAAAGACTTAGATACGTGACTAAACTAGAACCTTATAATGGGAGAAATAAAAATTTGAAAAATGTTGCTGGTAAATGATGTATCATAGAATTTTATCCCCCCCCCCCTCCCCCCAAAAAGGGGGTGCTAATTTTAGTGGTAAATGTATTTAAATGGCATGTCACTGTATAATAAAATTTGGATTATGAAATAAAAATTAAAGTTGGGAAGAAAAAGTGAAAGTACTTGAAACTAATGGAATCCTAAATTACATTGATTTCAATCGTTTGTCATACGTGCATTTATATACTAATACCGAGGAACGTTGATATTGGCGAGCAAATATACAAAATATCGGAAGTCGATACAAACATTCATTCAGTCTCCGCTAATCAAATTTCATTTTGTTATATTCAAAAGATCAAAACATGTGGTATATATGTTAAGAAAATCAGACGACATAAATGAACAGTGCGGCAAAGGGGGAAATAATTTACCAATATGGGTATTTGAATAACTACACCCTTAGAATATCAATGTCTTCGGGGATTTATAACAAATCATCCATATTGCATCATGATCACAAAAAAAAAGCTGTACACGAAAACGAAAAATTACAGTCCGTGTTTGTTGAGTAGCCTAATGAGAAATGGCAAGGCACTGCTTCGGTATCGTACAGTCCTTCCATGCCTACACTTGAATTCTCTAAGTCTGTTGCTGTGTCTCAGGGACCTATGTGAACTCTAAAGTTCAGGTAGCCAGCCATGAAACCTAGTGACGAGAGACTTAAGTACAATCATTTCGTGAAGGGCATCAACCTCCCACTAATTGCAACTGAAATTATTTCAACAGTTTTATTATCTTAAAAATGCACTTTATAAAATGTAAAAAAAGTTCTAAGAAATCCAAGGGGTGAAAAGTGCTGAAAAATACCCCAAATCAGTGATAATTATTTTCAATCTTCTGTAAGCACCAAGAGAGCCAACTATACACATAGACTTGGAAACTCGGTTTCAACTGGACACTCTGACGCACATTCTTTGTTGTGTGCTTGCCGAAAAAAAAAGCGCAACGTACAAGCCAACTTGCACTAAACTATGTTTATACATATCGATGACTCATCACTTACCAGGACGCCCTCTGAAGAAAACAAATGATTAAATTTCAAAATATATGTAATAATGTAACACGAGGTGACAAAAAAGAATTATGTTATATGAGCATAGAAAGAAAGAGATGGGGTAGATAAAGAGAGGGACAGAAAAGAATAAATAGAAAGTGAGAGGGATAAAGAGAAAGTGGGAAAGTGTTAGTAAATTAAAATACATCAGTGTGTAGTACGAGCTAGCTGCATGGTGACGAAGCATAGAACGTCCTTTTTTTTAAATATATAAATGTCCTCATAAATATGGGCATAGTGTATACTTTTCATATAGTCTGGGAGCCTGTCCCGAAATAGTCAACCCATTTTACATATGAGATTTGACCCCTTAAAGTTCCTTAGACTATCCATGTCATTCACAAAAAGCTTGTCAGCTCGAACGAAGCCGCCGGGTTAGGCTCCCAGAGCCCCCGAAAGGGGTCCCAAAGTCTGGTCGATTTCAACCCATCTAACATATGCGCCAAACTTTGTCAGAATTAAGGTGTAAGACTATACATTACCAAAACACCAAAACTGACAAAATTTTCTGTCGGGGATGGGTTGTCAGACCGCCCCTAAAAATTGGGGCAAATTTTTCCCCTTAAGGCCCATGGACCAAATTTTGTCAGAAGGAAGGGTTATGGGTGTACATTACAAAAATATAAACACTTACAAAAATTTCCATCGGGAAAGGGGTATAACACGCCCCTGAAAAAAACACTAATAAAAGTGCCTCTAAACCCAGCTTTGCTGCCCAAAATGCTCTGGATGTAGAGAAAACACATTTTTAGGCTTTACAACCTTAAGGACTCCAAAGTGTCTCATTCCATTCATGTCAAATTTACCTAATGCAATCTTGAGTATTGTTTCTTTCTTGGGGTGAAATTTGGTGTCAAATGATCATTTCAGTAATAATTCATTAAAATGTAAAAATTGTATTGCTTTTTCAAAAGTAGTCAAATGATATTGTTAGGATTATGTAAACACACACATTGTCCATCTGCACCTGTTTGACAAGAGATAATAGAGGAGCTTGTTAAGTATCTGGGCTATGTGGCGGCCATGCTGAAACCTACCATTCATGTGTTAATTACACAAATACTTTGCAAGCATTCTATTATGCCTTGCCAAACAGGCGCAGATGGACAATGGGCGTGTTTACATAATCCTGACAATATCATTTGACTACTTTTGAGAAACTTCAGTACAATTTTTACAATTCAATAAATTATTATTGAAATGATCATTTGACAACAAAACTGCACCCTAAGAAAGTTTCAATACTCAAGATTGTACTATGTAAATTTTAGCTGAATTGAAAGAGACAGTTTGGAGTTAGTAAGGTTGTAATTCCAAAAACATGTTTTTTCTCTATAACCCGAGCATTTTGGGCAGCAAAGCTGGGTTTAGGGGCACTTTGGTGTTTTTTCAGGGGCGTGTTACACCTTCCCGATGGAAATTTTTGTAAGTTTTTATATTTTTGTAATGTACACCCATATCTCTTCCTTCTGAAAAAATTTGGTCCATGGGCCTTAAGGGGAAAAATTTGCCCCAATTTTAAGGGGCGGTCTGACAACCCACCCCGACGGACAAAGTTTGGCGCATATGTTAGATGGGTTGAAATCGACCCGACTTTGGGGCTCCTTTCGGGGGCTCTGGGGGCCAAACCCGGCGGCTTCGTTCGAGCTGACAAGCTTTTTGTGAATGACATGGATGGTCTAAGTAACTTTTAGGGGTCAAATCTCATATGTAAAATGGGATGACTATTTCGGGACGGGCTCCTGGCCTAATAGAACAATAGCCGTTAATGAATATGGCACTTTACGTATCTTCAGTGTGGGCAAAGATCTGAAAGGACGGGATCTTCCTGTGAACTGAAAGAGACAAAATTGCATTACACATGTATAAGAATATCAGAATGTACGACACATACTCATGCGAATCGTGGTCATTATCTTGCACTAACCAAATGTCTAATTTCAATCCTAGACCAAACACTTTACCTTACCCTACCTCTACCCCAAACCTTATCTAAAAACCCATGTTGCAAGCCTACCCCTAATCTTATATCTTTGACGAAATAAAGCACAGAGCAACTGTCAGAAAGTCGTTATTACAGACCAATGGTTAGCTACTAACCCTATATGCCGCCCCCCCCCCCCCTCATTGAATGGGAAAATAGAAAAGAGAGAGAGGGGGGGGGGGAGGAAAATAAAACAAAAACAAGAAAGAAAGGGAGAAGGAGTAGGGGCGGATGCAAACATAAACTGATGAAAAGAAGGATGAAAGCACGATTACAAAATGAACTATTCGCAAATCATAAATTGTAGGCCCTACTATAAGTTTTCTTCCTTAATGGCAATACAGCGGCAGGTGCCAGGTTTTTACTCCTATAAACATGAAAGTAGTATTTTCCCTTTTATTTTCCAATGCCGCATCGAAATTGTTTTTCCATATGAAAACACTGCTTGCTTATTTTCATAAAGAAGTCCCCTTTGGTAATTATACAAGAAGTTATTTACCCTCCTTCTGCTAATTTGCACGAAAATAAAAATCCTTGGTTGAAAGAAAGACCCCGTCCTTTCAGATCTTTGCCCACACTAAAAATACGTATATTAGCTGCCATATTTAATAACGACACTAGAATCAAATCAAAGAGCACTATAAGTAAAAAAAAAATAATAATAAATAAATAAATAAAATTAAAAATCAGCAAAAGGCAGCAGCCTCGTACTTCAAACTGATGTATCATAATCTTGTAACTCTTCCTTAACACAGACATAAATACAAACAGAAACAAAACAATACACTTCGACAAAATAAACGAATTCAGTAAGCATTTGGGGGGAAAACATAGGCATATCATGCATCGATAACATTATAATATGATCATACCCAAAATAGTTTGTTTTTTGTTTGTTTGTTTTCAACATTTCCCTTTACCTAAAAAAAAATAACGTCATAATCAGATTAAGTAATACATTTTTGTCATTATCACCATGACTGTGTAGACATGTAGTATTTGCGAGGTCTTTCTTGGCAGCTGAACACCGTTAGGTAATATGTACTGATGTAGCCTAAAGATAACCGAAGGGATTGTTTGAATGTTCCTTTCCTCATAATTTACCTGACATCAAATTATCTGCATGTTCAAAATGGCTTATGGCAAAAGCAGTCACTATTATATAAGATATGATATAAGAAATTATATCTTACCAGGTACTCCAAACGTCGTAGCAACTAGCTTCTCAGTGGTTGGCTCAGTAGGAGCTATGAAATAAAAAAAATCATTAAGTCACGGTACCTTTTTATGTTAATCAATTCATATGGGAAATTCCACAATCAGTGAGACATCACCAAAACAATAAAAATCAGTATTTCTTACATGTTTTACGCTCAAGATGGTTGAAATTCATATCATAGGTGTAGATCTTACTGGAAAATCATTTTCTACCATTAATTTGATAATTGCCTACCTCCTGCATGGTGAATCTGAGACTATACATGCATCGACATATGTGGGACTACAGTAGTAATCAAGGTATAAAATCTTGGCTTGGCATAATGAAATTGTTTTTTTGATGGAAATGCACTAAATCAGTTAAATAAATTATAAACTATATTTCCACATATTTAAAGAACAGAAAATATCAGTAGAAAGGTGTTAAAACCCCATTATTTTATGATTTTTCAAGGGGTAAGGTTACTAACCATCGTTTTGGAACGTCACTTAAAAATAAACGGGTCAAATGATATATTTTTCACATAGATTAAAACATTGAAAATAACTGAAGGAATGTCATTTCATCTAACTTTGCCTACATAGGCGTATAATGCCAGACCAAAGATGACCCCTAATTTTTCACGTCCTGTTTTTGTAATGTTACTTACCGAAATTTGACTCTCCACTCAAAAAAGTAGTTGATAGTACACTCAAGCATACAATTTTGATGGGAGATGTAAGGATATATTCGGTGAACAAAGCCTTTTCTGTCATTAATTGTCTTATAATGATCAGAATATGAAATTTCTAAGCCTTCTCACGCCTCTCAACCATTCTGATACCAGCCAGGAAAAAATGTAATTCTCTTTAAATCTGGATTTTGCACCCTTTCACAAAAGAGGCTTTTGCTTACTTGAGCTTTATCCGATACTGTGTTGTCATTTCATAGAAGAGATCCTAAGCTATCCACAGGTATGAAAATAAAATAAAATATTTAGAAATATTCATTTTGGAACCTTTTTCCAGCTTTTAACTTTTTGGAAGGACACACTGTAAAAAAAATGAACAATTTCATATTAAAATTGTTATATTTTCGTCATAACATACCGTGGCATGCAGTAAGTGATGGATCAGGGACCCAGGCTCCACGGTAACATAAACTCGAAGAGTCTCCATCAATCATGTATGGAGGTTCACATTGAATTAAAAGAGTTGAAAATTCATCGTACACAGTCTGGTCGGGTTCCACATACATCCCAGGAACTAATATTATCGGTGGTGTACAATCTGTAAGGGAGATATAACGGGATAGATGAAAAGAAATTAATATATGGGCAAGTCTAAGGTATATCCAATACGTTACTAAATATATTATCGAATTGTTTTATGGAATTGTGATCATAAACTGACTTTAAAATAATCATTTTACTTGATATTTTGTCTCATCCAAGCTCTAGCACGGTTATCAGCTCGATACCATCATCAGATATACTTAAATTTTAGATGTGGTTGGTAACGTATGGGACAAAATAGCTTGGACTTGCCCACTTAAAGAAAGAGGCTGGACACAGAGGGAGATAGAGGGAGGGAGAAAGTGAGAGATGGTAAGGAAAGACAAAAGAAGAAAGGCAGAGTGTTAGCAAAGAAGGGATCCCCCGGTCAAGAAAGCTTGGAACTGGAAATGTACACCTGCACTGAATTATCTATTTATTTATTTATTCATTTATTTATTTATTTCAGTTTTTCTCCAACAATGTGGTCCCATTTCACGTCCATTTCTGGACCTGCTGTTCCAGAGAGCCCTGCATTCACATAAGAAGTACAGAACATATTTTACATGATTAAAAAAAGAGAACATATACACAAAGATTAAAACAAAAATAACATAATCATGAAGACGAACAAAGGATATAAAGATTGATTGAGAGGGACTAGATGGATTTATTATGAGAGAGTAAGAAAGAGTAAGATGCGAGAGAGATGAAAGAGAAGAGATGGAAAAGTATGTCAGAGAGAAATAAAGAATTTAAAGAGGGAAAGGAAGAAGGCAGAACAGTGGGGAAGAGAGGCATAGGAGTGAAAAGGGGTTGCAAAAAATGAATAACAAAGGGGAAATGGGAGGAACTAAATGTTATTTACTATTATTACAGTGGTGATATAAAAAAAGGTTAAATTAACTAAACAGAAGATATTTATGTTTCAAAATGTTGGTTTAAAATTGAATCTATGTATTAACCTTCGCATATAATTCAAGTAAGACCTCTATTTGAATCTGATTTACAGAGCCTAGTAATCATAAAATCAGAAATCATTTACATTTATATAAATAGTAATTTAATAAATAAAGGGCAATGTTCCCATGATCAATTATTTGAAACAGATTAGAAAAATGTATATGTCTTTTTCACACTTACCTGCGTTGATGCGCAAAATGTGCCATACCAAAGTGATAATTACGAACCAGTTCATTCTAAAAGCATTGTATTGATGCAGAAATGGGATTAGAATGGACACTGTTTTGCTTTCCATTTTGAGACAAGAATGCAGTAAATGATGGTTAATTGCATTGATGTAAACGTCAGTCGGCATTTGATTGTTACACTGTTTTGATGGTTGTCCATAACAACTGACCAGATACACTTCTATGATTGTTCGTGCTTTCGGTTGGACACTTATATTCAGTATATACCACAACACACAAAGAAATAAATGGGTTCAAGTGTAATACAAACTTTAAGTACATGCCATCCATTATATTTGACTCCTTGTTATATATAACCATCACAGAGCAATTGCATGAATAGTGAAACAGGATTGTGAAAGAGTGTAAAAGGGTAATTTATAAAGTAAACAAAAATAATGCAGAATAATTTTAGGAATTAGTCCTTGGATTATGAAATTCAAACATACACTTTTACAAGGAGGTATCATGGTTAATTGAGTTTAAAAATCGCCTTTAAAATAAGGTAACCTGAGTTCCGAACGAAAACATTTGTGCTTATTTCTTCAGATTTGGAATCAATCCAAATCCCCTAGTCCCTGTCGTATGACGTAATGCTGAGAATCACACGTAGTGGTAGCTTGTAGATGTTGCTTGAAAACATTATTTGCTTTAACACTCTCAAGCACTATGAACAAAACTTCTAAAACTATGTAAGTACGCCCATTATTTATCTTACTACTATTTTCTCCGTGCACACGCCTTTCTCCCACATTCATTATCATGATTACTGTAATGAAAAAAAAAAACAATTCATCATGTACATCAGATCAGAATGTCCATTATACCAGCTTGGCAAAGATTGGTGACATAGAGTGATTGACAAGCGGTTCCTTACTGAAGTGTAATACAGGTAGTAGTTTATATCTATATTTAGTATCAAATAGACTGCGGATTTGTAGTCGATTCATCATTCTCTAGTCCATGGCATACGGACTGATTGCAGTGAATACTATGTTCCTTTTACAAACATACATTCTTGGCAATCAAAAGTAACATACTGTAAAACAATATACTTACAAAACAATCATCAGATTATGAGTATGCATTTTTCGTTGTGTGTGTGTGTGTGTGTGTGTGTGTGTGTGTGGGTGTGTGTACATATGCCCTTTTAAATCTTCGTCTTTGTAGTGAATAAAAACCAATACATCAGGATGCCAGTGATATTGGCTTGGCAAAGATTGATCACATAGAATGATTGGCATGCGGTCCCTTTTATCGCGTAATACAGGTAGGAGATAAGATTAACTACGTCTATATCAACTGAGAGTTTAAATAGTTGTCCTTGTGAAAAAAAAAATGTTATGTTAGATCAACCCTTCAAGCATTTTTTTTTTCTTTTTTTCTTTTTTTAGGGGGGATAGTAAGATATACAAAAAGAGCCCCATTAATGGTTCATATTCTAGGCATTTCGATTTTGCGACGATACAGACATTGAATGTGTTGACTGAACAAAGGCACAATTCATTTTCCATTTAATATCAGTAATAGCCTGCTTGTCGTCTGAATTTTACAAAATTTCTTCTCTTAAAAGCCAATAATGTTTTAGCTAACGAAATATTTCCCCAATTTATGAGACTCAATATAAGTACAAGTCTACTAAGACTTGACATCTCTTTCGCGGGAACACTGCTTACATGACAACTCGCAAAATAAATTAATCGTCTTCATCTTTGTCAACTTTAGCACATACATACATACATATTTTCAAAACAGCCAAACTATCGTACATCGCCTTTGTCAAGAGTATTGAATAAATGTTTAACTGAAGGCAGAACGAAATCAAAATCTCCTCTAATTATCTGTCCTGAAGTTCCAATCCAGTCACCACTGTGTCAGGTCCTGCATCGATCCCTAAATTTGGCGCAGACTAATGGGGAGAGAAGAAGAAGAGGAAGACGACGAGAAAGAAGGACGAAAAGAAGACGAAAAACAATAACAAAAAGAAGAAGGAGGAGGTAAGGAAGAAAAGAAGAAAACAAGACGGAGAAGAAGAGGAAGGAACAGAGGAAAGGGAGGGATATAGAGAGAGAGATAGAGGGATGGAGGGAGATAGAATGATATAGAAAGAGTGGGCAAGAGGAGAGCAACACAAAAACCCATTCAAAATTGCTTTACAAGCCATTCACATGTCCAGCTGAATTCAGACAGTTAATACAAGCATTTATTCTCCAATGGTTAAATAGTCAGTATTCAATTTCTAATTGCAAATTCTGGTTCCATTTTCTTTTCTTTTTGTAAACCTAACCGATGTGATGTAAATTATATGTAGGTGAGAGGGGAGAGGAGAGAGCAGAGTTAGATGATTAAATAATACCTCTTGTCGTGTTTATTAGTTTTATGTACTGCTGCAGCAGCTATAATAGTTTAAATATATGTATTTCAACAAGCAATGTACATGATGTAATGTAGCTTTACTTATCCTCCCCCCCCCCCCCCAACCCTCCTTAACACAATCATGTTAGTTGACCAATTAATTTGACATACCGCGTGACCGAAGTCTTCCGGTGCAGTATCTAGTGATCTATGGATCTGGTTGTTGCCTTTCCTCTTTTTGTAGAGTATCAGAGCGATGAGAGCGACAGCAAAAGCTACAGCGCCACCTACGATGATCACGTACATCCACCATGACAGGCTATCATCAGCTCCTGGACAGGAAAATGAAATAAAAGAATAGACATTACACAAGACTAAATGATACTGCATTTTCTATATATGCCTGTCATCGAACTTACAATTAGGAAATCAATTACTTCTCGCCAACCTTTGGATTTCGGCGGCAATACATAATGCCGTTTTTTCAACTGGCATTCATGTCCTATTCTACTTAGGACGCAGTTCTATAATTATCTTGAATGACTCTAGAATGACAGATGTATTGCAGATTTTGAAGTTAATACGTGTAGGTGTAACAGTGGTAAAGATATAAATTTCTACCTAAATGTTGCAAAACAATGTTGCAATAAAATAATAATACTGACATGAAGTGAAGCTTTCAAAACGATTCATCAAATAATATTAAAGAAGAAGGGTTAAAAGAACATAAATAGAAAAAAAAACGTAGTAATTTTATGAATATCGATATTTTTTTTTCTTTCAATTAAAATATCAAAATAAATATTCACCTCGATTATACTGAAAAGTAGGATTGATGTTGTTGGTATGACTATCATCAGTAACTGCATCAGTTGTTAAGGCTTTGAGTTTATCGGTTGGAGTGGTCATTGACTCCATGGATATGGACTGAGTTATTGTTGTTGCAGTTACCTCGATAGATGATGATTCTGATATGGGAGTAGTCGGTCTAATGCTTGAATGACTTGTCGAAACCGTTTTACCTGTACGAATAGTGATGGCTTCGGCTGTACTAAACGTTGAAACCTCACTGCTAGTTAGAGATGTACTCGAAGCCTGTGTACCACTCGGAACAGATGCAATGCTTGTGGTGTCGGTAGTCTGCAAGACGATTGCTACGTCGGTCGTTGTTTGTGAAGTTGTGCCATGTTGAAGACCTCTAGTCATATCATGTTCCGTAGTATCCGTTTCTAATGTCAAGTGTTCTGTTGAATCAACTTTAGGCCTTTCTGTAGCGGTATACACTCTTCTCTCTGTAGTATCAGTGGTGTGTATACTTCCTGTATTCAGTGGAGATGTTTCTGACAAAACTGCATTGGTCGTTTTTTCCGATGTCGCAGTTGATATAGTTGAATGATGGAAAAACTTTGTAGTAAAAGGAGTATCTCCTGAAGTTGTTTCTAAGACAGAAGTCATCGTGTCACTTAAAGTTGTTGAATCTGTCCCGGAGAACAATTGTCGACTACGCGCTGCCGTCCCTAAGCTTGTTATAGCTGCAGATGTTAATGTTTCTGGAGATGTGCTGGAAGGTTCTTCTGAGATTTCATCAACCAGGGTAGATATTATAACAGGCGTCATAGGCCTATAAGTAAACCCCATTCTCGTAATCACACTATCAGTCGAGTCTGGTGTGAATAAAAGGTTGGTGGTTGCCTCATCAGTACGGTACGTTTCCGTCTCTAAAGTTGAAAGTTCAGTTGGTGTGTTTTCTGTAGCTGTTGCCGATATCTGTGGGGAGATCTCTGCCAATGTGCCGGTAGGTTCTCCTGATAAAGTGTCAACTGCATTAGATACCAAGACAGGCGTCGTTTCAGTCAAGCTCACATGCGTTGAGATTTTTCCCCTTGTAGCATCCGAAACGGAAGTTTCTGTTTCTGTAGTTGAAGTGCTGTGAGGCGCATTTTCCGCTAATGTGGTGGAAAATGAAAATGTCGTAGATGTGCCGGGAGGGTGTTCCGGTATGGATGTCGTAACAGTCGCCCTTTCTGTAAAACCGATTTTCGTAATCATAGTAGCAGTTGAGGAAGACGGGGCAGGACGTTCTGCGGTTACAGAGTTAGGCAGAGTCGTTTCTGCTTCAAAAGGTGGAACACGAATTGGCGTATTTTCCTCAGCTGTTGTCGCTTTCTCCGAAGAGGTGAAGCCACTGAATAAATATGTGGTTGAAAAAGAATTTGATCTGCTGGAAGTAGATTTGTCAGTGCCCAGATCTACCAATGTAGATTCCACCAGATTATCATCAGTAACGGATGATGTTCTTTCACTTGGAACTGTAGGCTTCCTGTCAGATGTCGCTGGTACTTCAGTCATAGGGTCAGTCTTAGTGGGGACTTCTGAATGCGTTCCAACAGACACTGTTTCTGTTTCAAAAAATTTAGATCCCGTGGAATCTGTACTAGTAAAAACTGGAGTCATGCTTATATGAGGTAGAAATGTTTGAGTGTCTTCTGTGGTAGCATCCATTGGCGATGTTTCACTATCAGTTGGTCTTGATGTTGTAATCGCTGATAATGTATTTGATGTTGTAGGATGTGTCCATTCAATTGTGTACTCAGTTTTACTATATGTTGGAGGGAGGCTGGTCAGACGTCCTGCGGTAGATTCCGTTGTCAGAAGGTCTTTTGTAGTAACGGCTGTTGGTGTGGTATGATCTGTGAAATTAGAGAAAACATATTACATTTCTCGTTTCTTAACCCTTACCGTCTCATCGAGATTAGAATACAGTTTCAATTCACAAGTTTGTTATCCTAGTTCCTCTTCTCCTTGTTTATCTAGATGCAAACAGTTCTGCAATAATAAATTTCACATTAATTAACCAATTCTGAGTTTCAAGAAAGAAGGAAAGTTGACCTGAGTAATATGATGCTAGAGTTAATTGGGAAGTCTAAAGCACATGCGTTACAGTATCGGTTAAGGTAGAAAATATTCAACAGTGAACGCCAGTAACAATTGAAAATAAAAGAAGACGAAGAAAAGATAGATTTAATCTTCAAAAAGTGACATTCAAAGAACTCACCAGGACAATCCACTGAGGGTACCCAGTTACCATCGTCACAGATCGACGCGCTGCTGGTAGTTCCAGTCGATTGACATGTATAGGAGATATCACTACCGTGTGTGTAGATGATGCCATCAGTAAGACCAGCTTTCAGGGTGTAGTTGAGTCCCTCGGCCGTGGGAATTGGACAGGGGTCTGACGTAAGTCAACAAATACAGAATGTTATATCATGATTTATCATATTCCATCTTTAGAATTCTTATGGTCCAAATGCAGGGGGTGATTTTCAGAACTGGGTAGGCCATTTATAGATAAACACCTTGCCAAAGATGGAAAAAAGCCCCCCCCCCCCCCCCCCCCCTCTTGGCTTACCGTTACTGCTCTCTCTCTCTCTCTCTCTCTCTTTCTCTCTCGTTTACTTATTCTCATCATCACGCTATCTAAATATTTTCATTAAAAACAGTAAAATTATTTACGTGACGTGCTCTCGACCAATCCATGAACATTTTTCTTTTATTTTTTCATGAGGAATATCACGAAAATAAACACAAAACCGTTTCATTACCTTAACGCATTTTTTCCGGGAACGTAAGTGCCAAAGACCCGTTATAGCAGACAGCAAAATAACCCACATGTGTCATAGTTTCATTACATTGGGAGATTTGAAAATATAGTAAAACGAGGTGCTCTTCTAGTAGAAATAATATTTGATCACGTGAGATGCTTTTGACCAATCCATTAACAAGCAATTTTAAATGAGGGGTCTAAATCAATTTAATGAGAACAAAGTAAATAAAATATTACCGTGGCAAATCTTCTCCGGGACTGCAGGTACCCAAGACCCGTTATAGCAGAGGGCGACATACGCTACGTATGTCAAAGTTTCATTGCAATGGAAGTACACAACATCAAAATCTCGATAACCCAATTCTTGCACCGGGTCGATATACACATTATCTTTTCTGAAATAAGGCTGCTGACAGGCTGTGAACAAACGATGAAAGTATAAAGATGAATGTATATATTTCATAAGACCAAAGCACTTTGAACAGCTTAAAACTGGAGGAAGAGCAAGAGTAAACTGCTAAACAATATGTCAATTTTACTAAAAACTTGTTAGATAATGAAGGAGGTTTTATTTTATAATATACAGCGACACCTATAATTCTAGACACTCTTCGTATCTTCGTCAATCGTTTCAAAAATATATATATAAGCAGAGGGTTTTTTTCAGCCGTAACAGCGTAGCGGTGCTCTCTCTCTCTGGATATCCTTTTTTTTTTTAGTAGAGCTTTGACAAATTATAATTAATCAGACAAATTATGTTCATACATATTCAAAATAAGAAAGGCTGCCGAATTGGGAACGATCTTGAAAACTTATTTATTTGTAAACAAGTATGATTTGGGCTGGGTCGAAATTTCCCTCTCCTATTTACGAACATTTATACACGTATGGAAATCAAATTGTACCCAATACTTCATGCTTTATACATCTACATATAGGCCTACAGTCATGGCAGTCTATGGTGAAATTAGAAATAGTCATAAACTATAACAAGATAACTACTTGATACTCTTCATCATACTTATTGGGCTGTAAATTGTAGTTGGTTCTTCGGTTGCAAGTGCAGTCGTGGGTAATGGTTCTGGAATAAATGATGAAAAGAAACGAATGTAATAACCTATCTTTTCTGAAGTAGAACAATACATACATTGATAACTTATATGAGTAGAACCTCCTTTGCTTGTAGGCAATTATATGATAAAAACGACATAGGAGTTCCTTTGAAAATAAATAACAATGAAAGAGGTTTACATGTTTGTTCCATGTTTTAATATGTTTCTACGGACATAAAATCTTGCCGTGTTGATAGGAAGTCATTCAACAATCTATGTTATTCAGAAAATAAAAATAATATTCCCTTCCAAAATTAACAGTCTTCTTCAAACTGTGGGTCATCCTCCACAAGTAGACATTAACAATTTTGATATGTCACTTTGCTGTCAATACGACATAGCGGGTTAATAGAGGGCTATGGTATTAAGTAAGCAGATATATAAGCAATAGAAACGAAAATAATTTATATTTGTGTCTTTCCAGCGATATTTTTAAAGAAAAATATCATTTGCTATTAAATGATGGTAGTAATACTTACCTGAGCAGAGTACAGTGCCAGACCATTCGCCATCTACACACTGAACCCATGAAACACCGTTAGATATCATACCAGGGAGACATGTAAACAGCACCCATGTACCATGACGATAGGAACCAGTCTGGTAAACATTATCAGGTGATGTACATTTATCTGTAATGGTAACAAAACGTTATCATAATTGTTGTTTTGATTGGCACTTGAAACCTGGCGGTTACTGATATTAACAACAAAATATATGTGTAGTTTTATCCAAATCGGTGAATATATTTCCATTTCTACCTACTCGCTGAAATCGTTTACTTGTCAGTATACCACAGTAAGAAAGACAATCATGATGTATACATTTCATTGAAGGTTATGGTTAGAATGGTTAATACGAAATAAGCAAAAATGCTTAAATACAAGTAAAGTAGGCCAACAGCTCTAATATTACCCCTGCAAATAGGTACATCAGATGGATCCCACTCCCCATCTTGACAGGTGGACGTGCTAGTCCCATCGAGTACACCAAGGCTATCTATACAGGTAAAGTCGACCATAGCACCATGGAAGTAATACTCTGGTTCCGATTCACCTGTTTCTTGATTGGTATGTTCTACATCCGGGTCTGTAGTTGGTGGATTGCACGGTTCTATTAACCGGAATAAAAAGAAAGAACGAAATTGATTGACGGAATCGTTACTTGATTATTTCTTTCCGCTACGAAGACTTTGGGGGGGAAATCTGTATTTACCATTTGGTTGGGACCCATTTGTCATTTCTGTGGAATTCCCCTCTGTATCTTGAAGGAAATGATAACTCTTGTGCATTTATTGACCTTCAGTTACAAAATATGCCGTAAAAACAATTTTATTAGCATTGAATTTAGCATTATTATTACTGATAATACTTCCAAGTTATAAGGTATATTCATAACCTGTCAAAATAATGCGTAGTACATTTTTTTTCCCCCTGGTGTGATATTACATTCGCATCCCTGTCTCTTCTTCTACCAACAAGACTTCAAATAATTCCCCCGAATTTACTTCTGTAATATCACTTATTATTTTCAACCAGTCATATATAATGTTGGGACTAAATAATCGTACTTGTGAAATATTCAGAAGTTTTTACAGAAGGTGTACTTGGATAGTTCACCACCTTGATAATTCAAACAAAAATATTTTCACGATGTTAACAATATCGAAATGAAAAATAGCAATAATACAAAATAAATTTGCAGCATACAATACGGGGGTGTCTTTGCACATTACAAGTGATATCATTACAAAACTAGTAAAGAAAATCACTCATGCATAATATATGATCTAATAATCTACGTGTGCTACATATCATAGTATATACATTTGCAATAAACTAAGAATGTATGAACTATTTTACCATGACATACAGCAAGGGTAGGATCCTCGACCCATACACCCGACATACAGAAACTGAACGCCGGTCCATCATGAAGAAGGTGAAGATTGGGGTCACAGTAGAGAATGATGAGAGACATCTCTTCATATACATCCTGATCAGGGTTCAGCAGGAGACCAGGTTCTGTGGACACTGGAGAGGTGCATACTATTAGGGGAATAAAATGACAGTTATTAAAGGATTATACTGAATCATTGTTTCATCACTATCGTTATATTACCACATTAAAAAACATTCCTTTAATCTTTAATCTAGATGCTGGTATTACGTATCAGGCCTACTATGAAAATCTTCTACTGAAAGGAAAACACACCAGTTTAAATCTTGAGAGCTTGGCAATATGTTTTATGCAAAAGCAAAAAAAAAATTAAACATATGGATTGTGAGGTTCCTGGTTGTACCTTTAAAAAGATCAAAAATCATGAACGCATACTACAGTACTACGTTTAACTCAAGAAAACGTATAATATTGAAGAAAAAAAAACATATATGGACAACCGTTTATAACTGTAAATTATTTTCTGTTTCATTATACACTTAGCAAAAAAAGAAAGCGGAAACTACTTACAGTTAAGATTTCAAAATTTATAAATATTTCATAAAAACTTTCATATATCAAAATAAACATAAATTAATCCTCTTTCAGATAATATGCAATTAGAATCATACCAATCAAGTATGAGTGAGCATAGCCATTTAACAATATTAAAATGAGTCTGAAAGAAAATTGAAAAAATGGGGCATTTGGCCATTCAAATGTTGATGAGCATTTCCATCGTGTAGAGTCAAATCGCCCCCTTGACCGTGCTTGTCCAAACGATGCAGTCCAAAAATTACAGTTGATATCAACAGCTCAATCCTCCTCATTGTTTCTCATTCTTTGTTTTCATTGTTGAACAAATGTCTTACAGATGCACATGTTCATTTACATTTTTGAATGGCTACTTGCTCTTTTTTAGCAATTTTCTCAATCAGACCTTCTAACGGTTAGATAAATGTGATCATCCAAGCGTGAAAGTTTAAGTGATTTTTGTTAAGTAATAATTTTTTTCTTTGATATATTTTTTTATCATTTCATTGACGGTATATATGAAAATTTGAACAATTATGAGTGTCCACTTTCGTTTTTTGCTGAGTTTACATGAATGTAGGCCGTCTGATAAAAAATACCAGGTATAACGTTACAAACGAACATAATTCGGACAAACCAATGGTCGAGACCAAACTGACCCTTTGTTTTATTCTAGGGTTAAAAAAATCCTACGCATTTAAATTTGCCCCTGCAAATTCAAAGCTAATGAATGTGCAACTAAGAAGAAATAATAAGAATCACATAAAACACTGTTTGTCCTCACCTGAGTCTGAATCCGTGTAGAATTTACAGAGTACAGCCAGAATAATAATTTTTCTTGAGATATAATCCATGATCCTCCTAAGGCTCTGAAAACACTACTCGCAGCTGATCCTCTCTTTATATTCCTCTTTGTGATTCTATACCTGCAGGAATGCTGTGATATCCATTTTTTACAATAGTTGTTTTTCTCACCCATGAGCCTACCTTTGAGTGGGTTTGATTGCACACAAGGTGTGTCTGTAGTGTCAGGTGTTAAAAAGTGAACTTTCAAAACGCTACATTGTTTGCATTTCTCTTTATATTTCTTTAGTGTGTCGCGATTCGCTCAAATAAAACACTTCAGGAGTTGGAGTAGCTCGATTTGACACTTGATTTCAAACATATCGAAATTTATTGTTATTGAAGTGAAAAATATAATTATCCTTCAATAGCTGGCTGTAATACGTCAAACTGAGATTTGAGACAACTTATCTAGTATCAAAGGTTCGCCTAAAATGTAACATTTTCGTGTAAATAAAAAAAAAATGATTGATTTGTTTTTTTCTTAAAGAGCATGGAAAATCACAAGCATTAGGTGTGGGAAGCAAAATTATTTGGAAAGTTGCAATCTGGTGAGATTTGCCAAAATTTTATTTTCTCTAGTTTTGATGAGATTTGTGAATTTTAGTGTTATTCACACAATAGATTAAAAACTAAAGATAGACATTAAACTTCACTTCCTTCATTTAGATCAAAAAATTACGAATATTTTCTTATTTTCTAAGTGATATTAATGAACATTTGAACTGATTTTTACAATTTCCAACATATAATGGTACATTTAGAAGAAAAAAAATATGCCTCTTCGTAATCTTTATTTTCTTAAGGTGCTTCGTTTTATATAAACTTCCATGTATAATTTCACATATTGAAAAATATATGTATAAGAACATATACATGTACACAGTAAAAAATATTTTAAACAACTGTTCAAAATTTTTTAAACAACGCTGTTTTAATAAGCCGGTCACTCTAACAACTATTGTTTAAAATGTTAAACAACCAATGTTGTTAAAACTTTAAACAGCCTCTTGTTTAAAATTTTAAACGACTTTCTAAACTACAGCTTTTAAACAACTAGGTTGTTTAATTAAGTTGTTTAAACACACACAGTTGCTTAAAACTTTTTTCACAACTATTGTTTTAAAAAATTGTTGTTTGAAATAATTGTTTAAAACATCTAAGTTGTTTGAAATAATTGTTTAAAACTTTTGTCACAACTATTGTTTAAAAAAAAAAATTCAATGTTGTTGTTCAAAATAAAACACTGTACAGATGTGTTTAAACATACACGGTTGTTTAAGGCTGTTTCAAATGCCAGAGCTGACTGATACGTTCAGAGGTAAGCATTAAGACTAAATATATTGTAATCTGATCGAGTTTATACTCAAGACATATTTGTGCTGCCGTGACATCTATATGATGTCTAGATCTAGACCACATTCACAAAATAAATTATGATGAAAACCTGCAACTTTGCAGCGCAGCACAGTTTAAGTTAGTTGCACATACAGTATACCGGTCCGGACCCACGCGCGCGTTCACTGTGTGCAACTTAAACTGCACTGCGCTGGAAGGGCGACTTGCAAAGTTGCAGCCGCAGGCCTAGATCATAATTTATTCTGTGACTGTGGCTTAGATCTAGACATCATATAGATGTCATGGCAGCACAAATATGTCTTGAGTATAAATTCGATCAGATTACAATATATTTAGTCTAAATGCTTACCTCTCAATGTATCAATCAGCTCCGGCATTTGGAACTTCTGCAACATGTCAACCACAAAGTCATCCGCCATGATGAAGCCGGCCGTGTTTGGCGGAGAAGGAAACCCGTCTAGCGCGAATTTCCCATCTTTTTAAACAACGTTGTTTAAAAGATTATTCTACCATATCGTTGATGCCTTCTTTCTTTAAACAATATTGCTTAAAATTTAAACAACACATTTTTAAACAGCGAAATTTTAAACAGAGTTTTTGCTGTGTAATTATCACTCGATATTTGTTTATATTTATTATTTTCTTGAAGCTTCAAACATTTTAGGTACTTTAAAAATAGCTTTAGATCATACACAAGAAAAAGAAAACAATTTTCCATCAAAACCTTAAATTGTGAGTCGTTATTTTATTAGAAAATACATGAAAAACTCGTCATCTTCAATTACCGTACAGACTCATGTTCGTTTTTCGAATTTACATAATTGATTGCTTTCGCTCTTAGTGAGTTATAACACTTTAATTTGCATGATGTGATTTCATATGTGATGCTTAATAATATGCTTTAATTGTTTTGACTGATTAAATTTTCCATCCTCAAAGCTCATAAAACTAAAAGAACACCACACAGGATCAATTTTCTACTTAGTTAACTTGATTAATGTCTTCCTATTTTGTTGTAAACACTTTTTACCGCAAAGTAACGAGAAATATGTTTTTATCTTCTCTTAAAAAGAATCATTTGTGGTTGCATTGTATTATTGCATTGAAATTAAGAGCATTAATAAGAGTTCAAATGTTTATATAACTACTCTCGAAATATGCTCGGATCTTCAGGGTCAGGATTCGTGGTTGCACCTGGATTAAATGTGACGTTAGACTCCACCTGCCGGTAGAGAATAACAAAAATATGATGTAATAAAAAAAAATCAATCATTTCTTGGTGATGTGTTTTTCATCATCACACCTTACAATCAAACGTCACAAGAATGGTGTAAGGGTCGAGAAGATTTATTCAGCCGTCGATTTTTTTTTTTTGTCGGAACTATTTGTTATTGTTTTAACTGTAAATACCACGAGCAGTGCACCCACTGAGTTTAAATGATTATGTATTTAATATTTGAGTAAGTGCCATGAGCGCCTGCGTTGGCGGATACCGACGCTATAGAAGACATCGTTGTTACTGTCAATAACCAGCTTTGATTTGCTGTCAATACTACAAAAGAAACGGTTAATATAAGAATTACTGGGGTCAGAATAAACCATTTATTTCTAATCGATTTTTTTTTTCCACGAACCTTGTTCATATTGTTTAACATGCTTGTGTGTCAACTCAAACGATATAACTTAAGTCTCAAAGTATTCTTCAAACATGGCAAAGTAGGCCCTATTTATCTTTGTTTATCAAAATAATGCAGATCAAGACACCACTTACACTTCCCGATACACTTGAGTCCGATGACTCGAACTGCCTGTGATCATCGTTCCGTCTCTTTCTAGAAACCAGTGCGAAGATGAATCCCGTACAGGTAGCCAACAAGCAAAGTAGCGATGCAGCTCCCACACCAGCTATAACTATCATCCACCAGTTTGACGGGGTGGTAGTCGGCTTCTCTACATACATAAAAGACATACGCAACATGATACAGTGTGTCAATATTTACATATTTCTCGAAAAAAACCCTCTGACATAGCTCTGAAAAGAGGAGCTCATAATTATTTGATTGAAAATGTTGAAGAAAAAAATGAAATGGTGAACACAGTTTAATCAATAAATCACTGGTGACTACAGCAGACACGTGTTTCGACCTTCCTAAAGGTTACATAGAAAATGGCGATATTAAGCAACATACAGTGCATATTCTCAGCTTTTCCCCAGAAAAATGGGAGAAAAGGAGATAAACTGTCATTTGTTCAGCATACTTCCTCAAGCCACATATAAATAAAACAGAAGTAAAGATTATTCAAGAGGATAAACAAAATTTTTTAGATGTGTCTTAAGCTTATTAACAACATATTAATAGATTTGTACCTATCTGTTGGGTAGTCGCTTGTTGGGTAGTCGCTTGTTGACTAGTCGTGGCCCTTTCTGCTGCAGTAGATCGCTCTTTAACAGTGGGTGTCGTAAGACGTTCTACAATTCTTGTTGTTTGTTCGATTTCAGCAGTCGTCAGTGCAGGAATCTCTTCTTGAGTGCTGGCTTGTCCAATCGTTGTAAAGGGTTCAAACGTAGAATCCGAAGAAGCCGTGGAAGACTTCGCATGGTTAGTGTAAACGGAATCTGTAGTTTCTATAGTTTCCGAGGTCGCTGTGTTGTTTGTGGTGTCATGGTGAGAGGTAGTAGCAACTCCTTTGGTATTAGACGAGTCACTTGATGGTTCATGCGTTGATGCATCAGTTACTGTACCTGCGGATGGCGTCGCCGCTGATGTAAGTGCTCCAGCGGACATGTGTGAGGTTCTCGTGGTTATCATTCCATTGGACAGAGTATATGTTTCTGTTGTTGATGGTATTCCGCTACTTGATAGAGTAGACCTTTCATTAGACTCTGTTAGCGTAATTTGCGTTTCTGTTTCGCGTGGGGGCACTGTTATAAAATCAGTAGAAAATGTTTCAGCGAATTTACTTGTCACTGCAGGAGGGACAGAGGCGCTTGATGAGGGGTTTCTTGTCAACTCAGGAGCAGTTGGCGTTTGTAAGAGGCTTCCTGAAAGCAAAGGAGATACAAGGGCAAAAGGAGAAATATATATGGAATGGACCATGTTATGCCTTATTAAACCTACTTTTCACTCGAAACCAAGTTTGAAATACTGGGGTTGTCTAATTTTAGTAGTTAGAACGGCAGAAATGATACATCTATCACAGAACACTGCGATTGTCAAATGAAAAAAGAAATTTTGACAATTTCTTACCAGACGCACTAGCCGTCGCTGCGGCTACCGTTCCTGCTTCTGTCCGTCTAAGGGTAGTCTTTGAAGCTGGAAAGGTTTTCGCCGGTACATTAGACGTAGGCTCAACGGTGGCTGTAGAAGAACCTTGATGGCTTACGTCTGAGGTTGGCCCTTCTGTCAGCATTGTCGTTGTATGTCGTTCCGTTGTCATTGTGTACAACGAACCAGTCGTGTGCTGTGTCGTAAGGACAGTTTGCCGTCCGAACGTCGACTCCACAGGGCCATTAGTTTCAGTAATTTGTTGTGAAGTCGCTGGTGATAATGTTCCTGTAGTTGACTCTGAATTTGTTTGAGCGTTGGTAACAAGGCCAATTGTTGAAAACATTGTGACTTGTTCAGTTGAAAATGTAAACTTAGTGTTTGAGGTCGACGTTGATTGGTCTGTTGTACTATCGATTGTATTATCAATAGTATGAGGTCCAAATGTGTTTGCAGAATTTGTTGTTAAATGTTCCGTTTGAGCGGTGTTTCTTTCAGTCGGTTCGGTCGTTTGCTGTTCCACTGATGAGCCTGAAGATGTAAATGGTTTCGTGAAAGCTTCAGAAGCTGTGGCGAATGTTGTCAATGTTAGCAATGATTTTGTCGAAATGTTGTCTGTATCAATGTGTTCTGTTAAAATGGAATCCGTTTGAGTATCATCAGTGACAGGTGCGAAGGTTGAAGATACTTCAGCAGTATTGGTTGAAAAGATATCAACTGTGTTAGAAGAAATCGTGGATGATAAATGCCTAGAAGTCAAACCAGTTGACGTGTGCTCTGTGTTGATTTCTTTGGTAGTGGCAGAGTGATAAGGATTGCTTGTCAAGGATTGAGTACTATCCGTCCAATCATCAGTCGATGTTTGAGGTGAGGACTCGAATGGTATGGTTGAATCCATTGTTGTTGATGTTGCTAAAATAGCAAAAAATGAAAAGGCAAGAAAGAGTTTGGGATTTAAAAAATGACACTTAATTTTATTCAAAGTGAATGTTTTTAATGATTATAATATGACCCGTTCTTTCTTTCTCTCTCTCTCTCTCTCTCTTTCCTTATATTTTACTAAATCACCTTTTCTCTAACATTTTAAGGTAATAGATTTTTTTTTCATAACATCACCATTCACAAGGGTATAATAAGCAATATGTTCAAGAGGAAATGAAATGTACTGATACGAAGTGAACAGGTGTGAGGATGGGAGAGGTGTCGAAATTCCACTCTTATAGAGAAATATATAAATTGCTACCTAAATGTCCAATGGACTGAATCGTAGTAACTACATTTCCAAATATTATCTGAATAGTGAAGGGCTTTGTAACTTTGAAAGGTTGCAATCTGTACATCTTAGAATGAAACATTCTGAAAGTGAAGGAGGTGTTGTGTTTCCCTGTGTGAAAAGAGCAATGCTGTTTATACATCTTGCATGTCTGGGAAGTGGTCCTTTGATGCATGCATGACGAAAGTATTCATTATTGCAGGGCATTATACACAATTTATTACATCATAAATTCTGATGCAGAATTTTTAAAGTGCACATTTAGACTGCACTTGTAATTACCTATACAAGTCGGACCTTCTTGAGGAGACAATTTGCCATCGGTGCATACCATGGTGTCTGGCCCTTGAAGAAGTGGTCTTTGTGACGAGGAACAATTGAAACGAATTTCACTCGAGTGTCGATAAAAAGTCTTCGATGAAGTTCCGGTTGACGCCAGGTAATGGTGGACATCTGAAGAAACATCAGGTACATCACAGTATCCTAAAGCATAAAATGAAATAGTGCATTATAGAACTGGCGAAATCAGTCATTAACGCAAGGTTGTTACTAACGGTTGCTAAGGAATCAATTACACGCATAAGGCAGCTGTAAAGTTTTACAGGGTAATCAATTCTTACCTTACATTTGCAGTTGTCATCCTTGGAACATAAATAGTTTGATTTCGATAATAATGAATTAATACAATTGGATTCTTATGCAGAGATCACATTTATCAAGCAGCTTTAGCTAGGCTGTCAATTTTGCGGCTTTACGTATGCAATGATTTTTTTTTTCCAATGTAGGTAGCCTACCCATTTTCTACACCTGGGTGAAAAGTGGTAAATGTTTTTAATTGATTAAAAGCGAATGCACGACCTTCACATCTGTAATGAAGGATACAAAACTCACATCAAGGACACCTCTTTCGAAGCTTCTAAAGAAACGGACAGTACCATATGATTCGGAAGTTTTTTTTTAATCAGTTCAATGTATATCACTCCTATGAAAAAAAGAATAATAATTAAGTGTTCAATCTCTGATTGCTTACTGTAACAGAATCTTTGAGCTGGATCGGGATACCATCTTGAATCCCAACAGAACGTAAACCAGATTGCAGGAGTCGAGATGGTGTCATTGCAGTAGAGTAGAAAGCTATCTCCATGAATAAATTGATTGTCAAGGCGGGACTGCTGAGGGATTACATAGATATCATCGTCCAGGATCGTAGGATAAGTTGTACAGTCTGTAAAGGCCAAACGGGTAAGAAATAAGTAGTTTACTTACTCACCAAAAAGCAATATTCAGCATCATGACTTAATTTTTTTTTCAGTATAACGTAGTTAAAGGTAGAAACCTGAAATGATGATATCTAAAACATTCATTGTATTTGCAGATTATATAGGTTCCCAATATCACAATACATGAGCATGGTATTTTTATAATAACCACATCCGATCAACCTTTAAAGTAATTTAAACTCTCAGACTAATGACAATATCAGAGACTCTGGATCGTAAAAATTTCACTTGAGTACAATTATGAGTGACTCTTTCATTGTTTAAACATAATGATGGGAATTTTCGAGAAACAAATACAAACTTACTTTCTCCGTCAGGAGGTAGTGTAAAGTATTCTTGGGTGAATACCGGTCGAGGTTCTTGTGTCACGTGTGTAGATGATTTGGGTCGTTGGCTTGTCTCAGCAACTATAGGTTTCGAACAAAGGATACTGTTCTGGCTAAATGTGCATTGTTTATTAGAGTGGTGTTTTTTTTTTTTTTTTTTTTTTTTTTTTTTTTTTGTTGTTTTTTTTTGAGACAGATGCATCTTCCATTAGATATCAAAGAAAATAGTTAACTGAATTTTTTGTCCAAATTTACAGTATAGAACATTCAAATCGTGCCTCAAACTCTCCTACTTCAGCAGATGTGTAAATACTGACTTAATTGGAGGGGCCATTATCATCTAATTATCAGGGTAATGTGACAATTAAATTTTCAGGGAAAGCGAATGGGAGAGTGGGGGCTCGAACACACACTCTTTTTTTAAACAAACAAACAAAAATTTGAGTTGGAAATCTGTGTGGGTGGTATCTAGAATTTTGAAGCATTGTGTATTACATTTTGTCTGCTCCAAGCTCTAGGAGGTCTATCAGCTTGATACAGTCATCAGATATACTAAAATCTTAGATGTGGTATGTAAGGTATGGGACAAGATAGCTTGGACTTGCCCAGAGGAAAAGAAAAGGAGAAAGGGTAGAAAGGACGAGAAAAGAAGATGACAGGGTCTTCTCCCGCACCATATCCCTATCATGCCTATTCAGCAGTTTTGTATTATGTTTATCCCCATCCCCTCATAATGCCAGTGCCTCGGCCCATGCTACGCAACTGCTTATAGGTAATTCTTATCATGCTTATGAACACAATACTTATACTCATACATAAACACGTAGGTACTGCAGCAGGATTCCAAGATCCATCAATGCAAGCCAGACCGGTTGGTCCATCGAGTATCCCTGTACTACAGGTGAATTCTATCACAGAGTCATGGGTGTACTGCCCCGAGAGAAACAGTCCCGTCGACTGGGTGTAAGTTAGAGGTCCAGAGAGAACTGGTGGATTACAAGGAGCTAGGATGAGAAAATAGGCAAAATTTCTTTTTATGGATAACAATATAAGATATCGGATGTTGAAAGAGAGCAATGCAAATGACATTTTCAAGTGGACAAAACGAACCTTATAACATTTTTAAAACTTTTATTTCAACAAGATAAAAGAAACGAACAAAGATTTAATTTTTTTTTATTTAAATTGAAAATAAAAATTTAAATTGTGTTGATCCAATAGCTATTTGCTTCTTGAAAAAAGAGAAAAAAATCTGACTAATTATAAATGTCAATTATCCTTGATATAATTTTTCACGATTTGCATTGTTCAATGTTTTAAAGGATGAAGAAACAGTGCAAACGTAACCATTTTAGTATAATCTAGGTAAGTTGGCGATTTTTCTTTTGCAGAGAAACCTTTTGAGAAAAATACCAAAGGTGTAGTTACCATAACAAGCATTATCTGAAATGCTTGGATCCCATCTCCCGTTTGTGCAGACAGAGAAAGCCGTTCCTCTTGTAGCATAGGGTATGGGTGGACAGTAGAGAAGGATGAAATCATCTAGGATGTACTCATCTTTCCGTGGATTTACAATGATATCAGGGTCCAAGTCAGCAGGAAGAGTACACACTGGGTCTGCGTTAAATAAATGTAGTATGGATTAAAGGGAAAATCCACCCTGAATGTATTCTTTCACCAACAACTAAGATAATGAAAATGTATACAATTTTTGTAAAGAGCAAATGGGAGAGGAGCTCACAAGATACGTCACGGAGTTGCCAATTTGTGTATAACTGATTATGCAATTTCATAACTTTCTTATTTCCTATCGGATTTTGCACAAACTCTCACATGACTGATCTGTTTCTCTCATTTTCCGCTTCTGTTCAAATCAATTTGATATCAGGGTATACCCCCCGTTAACAATTAAGTCAAGGCCTACACCATGCATTACAATATACAGTGTCTTGAAAGTGTGCATCCTAGCTATTGTCCATCATGATAACTATTCGCACTCATTGTTTTGAAAATTAGGGTAACCTGGTGACAAAACAACTGTGCGTATCAACACTTGCATGCAATACTTAAAATTGTTTATGTTGTGTAGGCTATCACGTACTTGCCGATGTTCCACAGTAAAATATATATATATATATATATATGTAGGAATCTCACAAGGCAGAATTAGGAATACAGTGTATTTTGCATGCCTTTACGCTAAAGTTTTCGTAAAAAGAATCTGGGGGTCATAACATTAGCTTGAAAACCGAAATAGGAATCATTCCTCTAAAATAGGAATGGTTGGCCGGTAATAAGGGATTAATTTCAATGAATTTCAATTCGTATTGAAATTATTATTATTATCAAAGATGTAGATTCAAAGGACAATAAGATACTCTCTCATTAAAACCAAATTTTCTATTACTGAAGTCAAAGAGCTTTGCAACAATTTTCTTATAGATTTAGTTTGCCACGCTGAAATATTTAAAATTATTATGCTATTCATTTGGGTTTTTTGTTTTTGTTTTTAGGAAAATGTGTTTTGTTTTGTTTTCCATGTAATCACATTCTCCTTTACCTTCACATGTTGGGTATAAATCCAAGTCATCCCACACACCATCGACACACACTGGACTGGATGTATGGCTCAACACCTTCGATATAATTGTACACTCGAACGCAAGAATGGCGCCATGTTGGTATTCCACCAGAGTATCTCCTGTAGATTGCTCATGGTGCGTTAGGTAAGATGGAAGAGAAGGCGATGAACACGGAGCTGTAACCAAAAAAAAGGGGGGAAGAGATATGTTTAAAGATAAAAATGGCAATGAGCGTAAATTAAAAGAGGGACATTACAAACATTGACCTGTGGGGCAGAGCTATTAGGTTCACCCGTTATGGGTGGAATTCTCCTAGCAATTTTTAGACCTTGGTATGACATGTATGAGAAGCCTCGCTGCCTCGCTCGCACCATCCTTAACGTCGTTAAGAGCAACGTTTGTTCTGCACATATACATAAATATCAATTTTAATATTCTGTTATTAATTTCCCTTTTTCTTGTTGAACGAGTTCTGTTTATACGTTGAGTTGATTTAATTCATTTTGTAATGATGTTGTTTTTGTTGTTCTTTCTTTTTTTTATTTCAATTTGTAAACTGTTTCTTGTCCGCATTTCATTTCTTGTTCATATTTCATTTCTTGTTCATGTTTGCTGTATATCAACAGGGCTCCATGGAAGACTGGTTTTTACTGAATGAATTACCCTGTCTTTTTAATATGTGAAATAAATAAATAAATAAATAAATAGTAGAATTGAATATCTTATAAAAACAGACTGGTCATTCCCGTCACAGTTTATTGATAGTTCAATTAAAGATATAAAACTACCTCATGTCTCTCAGTATATTGAGTTGAATCCTATTAGTTTTCACAGAACATTATCAAATGAGCTACGAGTAATCATGATAATTAGATTCATTTAAGATTCATCTTACCATAGCACGCCTTGTCAGAGATGTCGGGAAGCCACCCTGTCTCCGTACACTGCGAGAAAATCTCTCCAACCGCGGTGTAAGGTGGAGGCGGGCAGTACAGGATAATGAAGTCACTAACAGCATAGCGATCTTTCGTCAAACTTAGCGTAATGTCAGGGTCAAAATCAGTTGGTAACACACACCCTGGTTCTTTAAAGAAAAAAGAGGAAAGGAAAAGAGTGCTAAAGATAAATGATTCAATTACCAAGTATCATCACTCTAAAGATGATAATTTTGAAAAATAAGGAATCCCTTCCATTACACATGTTACAAGAAATATTGTTAAAGTTGACCTTTATAAGAATCAAGATGTTTTTCTTTTCACCATGTTTGGAGATGTGTTTACGGGGAATAGTATGTATGTTCCTGTATTCCTTTACTTAATATTTAGAAGGAAATAAATATTGCTATTCTATAATTTTGATAAAAATATACGAACCTTGGGGCTCGGTTGTCAGTATTGGGATGGTAGAAGTTTCAGGCTCTGATACCAGAGTTGTCGTCTTTTTGTCAGGTTCGGTTGGTAGAGCAGTCACATCCAAGGTGCTTAAGAGATCAGACGAATAGCTTGTAGTGGTCACAGGCTCGATAGTGGTGATTCTTGTTGTTATCGTTGGGTTAACATCGACTGAGCTGGGATCCTCTGTCGACTGGAACGAGGAAGAGGTAAATGTAGGTGGTTGAGTCTTTGGCATGGTGTCGCTGTGAAGGGTAGAGTAAGTCATTGTCACTGTTTCACTGTCTACGGTGGAAGGGGCATAATCTGTAGTGACCAAAGTGCCCAATGTAAGCTCATCAGCAGATGTAGCTGATATTGGTTGATCTGTTTCATCAGATGTAGTTTGCGTAGTGGTGATCCCTTCTGTCTGCAGGACTGATGTCCGATGGGAGACTTCGTCTACGGTAGATAAGGTCTCAATGATGTTTGTCGATGTAGCTTCAGTTACGCCATCTGTTGGTGCTGATGTCAGCCACGTTGAAGGAGTTGTCACCAGTGCGATGTTTGAAGTGATGCTCAGAGGGGTCGTAGGTCTACTGGATGACTCTGTGAAAGGTTGTGAAGTTTCTCCGGAAGATGCATTCGGTGTGTCCCTCTCAAATGTTGTCAACTGCTCGGTCCTATCTGTACTACTCTCCACGGAATTTGCTATTGGAGAATTGGTTGGCAGTGGAGTTGTCGTGAACAAGGTGTCTGTTGTAGAAGAAACTGAAAGATAATATTAGTATTGAACCCTCGAACCCCTCGTTCAAAAGAGCAGAAAATGAAACAAACTTAAGAGGATAAAATAACAGAAAGTGGCAAGTACTTGACTTTATATATCAGTCATCTTATAACTGTGACATTCGAAAACATATCAACAATGTGAAGTTCTGGTGGAAAAAGTGACTGAATGGAGCAGTCTGAGATTTGAAAATTTACCCGAGTGAGGCTAATGCTGTGAGCTGTTGTGGCAGGTCCCTTATCATGCTTAAATATGCTTTTTTGCGTTTTGTCTGTTTCCACTGCTTCCAGTATAAACTCCGTACATTGTATTGCATGAGAGTGTGAAAGTTTTGTTTTCATTCATCATCGTGCTGAACAGAGAAAATGGATGACATCCCTGTACCATTCTCTGCAAGCCAAACTGCTGAAATAACCTGTCAAGTGATAAAGCAGCTTTTCAAAAATGCTTAATTCGTCGATCATCTTGGAGCTATTGTGAGCACAGCGGTTGAAAAGAAGTTAGGAGCGATTGTCGACAAAATGGAAATAATCCAGGGCAGTATCTTTGACCTGCAAACCAATTTAGACAAAAAGAATAGCAGTTAAACAAACTCAACAAAAATTGGATCTTCACAAAGGAAGTATAGCTAGACTTCAACATGACTAATGGAGCAATACTCAAGACGCACGTGCATTAGGATCTTCGGAATAAAAGAGACACCTGGTGAAAACACTAATGATCTGTCAGTTGATGTGACACTAATAAGCTTGGCATTCTACTTGACACCACAAAGGACATTGATCGATCCCATCGGACTGGACCTACGATAAAACCAACAATTTCAGCATCCAGAGCATCACAGCCGGCACGGCCCCCGCCAATCATTGTCAAGCTCACAACCTATCGGAAAAGAAGAGATATATTAGTGAACCGGGAAAAAAAGTTAAAAGGAAGCGGGGTTACTATCGTCGAAGACCTCACGATGAAAAATCAGGAACTCTTGAAAAAAAACGCGAAAATCACCAAAGGTTGTGGCAGTGTCCGATGGACGCGTAATAGCGCTGGTGCCTACAGGTGATGGCTCTGAGATTAAAAGACGAATCAGAATTAAGTAATGAAGACCTGAGGTCATTATGAAAAGTTGGTTTTCTTGCCACATGACAATTTGACATGATTTGAGCAATTGTAAAATGAATATTTGAACATTTCCATCATATCTCAAGCTACTTCAACGACTTTGATATATCGTTTTTTACGTTTTTAGCTACTTTTTTTCGTAACAAGTAATAGTTATAAATGTTCTGTGTGTGTGTGATATCTGTGGAAAATGTGTGAAATGTGTCAACCCTATCCCTACTGCATTATTTATGAAATATAGTGATTTATTTCCTTTCAGCCACTTTGAGCATGATGAAGATTTTAAATTGAACTTGTATATTTACTTTCATTTCAATAATGATGCTTTGATTGAAGGACTAAAACATATGAAAATTAATCCATTTGATCTTAGTAATAATGATGATATGTTTAGTGATGACAATTTTATATTTTGAATAATGAAATTGAAACTATTCCTAAAAGAAGCAACTGTAGATATCTTTTTGGTGATGAATTCCAAAATAAGTTTAATTATAGTGATTCTTTTTCATTACTGCATTTTAATGCAAGACTGAAGTTTATTCAAACACTTTGACTACATTTAGGGTTCGGTTTCAAATATTGAATTACTCCTGGAAATACGAACAATTCTAAAAAATCTTAAGGAATCTTTCGAAGGTGACAGGGCAGGTTACTTCTCCGAAGCAAAATGGGATGTTAATCAATTTCAGGTTTTTGATCATGCTGATTTTGTAAAAAGCAGCCTCCTTTTGGGATATTCTGGATTCGGGAATAAAATTGGGAATAATACCACGCAGTTACCTTCACAGGTTGGGACCGATTCAGGATCCCAAGTTCCATCCTTGCAAATCGACGCACTCGTTCCGATCAGAGTTGATCTGTCTGGTTTGGTGCAACTAAAATTGATCGTATTTCCATGTAGATAATATGTCGTCGATGTCTCTCCTGTATCACTCCGAGTGTGAATAACATTGCTTAATACTGACGGAGCATCGCATGTCCCTGAAATGATAACAAATGTCACATTCTAATGAATAGACGATGAAAAACACCCAAAACAAACGGCACTGACTGGAAAATTTATCTATAAAAGATAAAAAAAATATATGTGTTGTAATCTGAATAGCACGATGAAACAGTAGTATGTAAATAATACATTAAATATAAAATCATGGCCATACTGATCGGAAAAAGCGCCAATATGTGGGCTTACAATGATTAGAGTACATAAAACTTGCTAGAGTCTATAAACAAATGCTAGATTTTCGTTTCGCGTTTTGAATTTTTACTCATATACAATATTCAGAGACACTATAACCATGGTAACTCTAATCAACACAAAGTGTGGATCACATTATGTTTTTGGAAATGCATTATTATGCAAGGATCTAGACTCTAAAGTGAAACTGTGATGCTGGTTGCAAATGAGGTGTGCGTGATTTTGATTTCGTTATTATCTACTCTAATGAGTACACGCGCCAGTAATTCAAAGAAATATTTTCACTGTTAATTTCGCATAAGTTCACTTTCTGCGCGATACCACTCTCACAAGGCGCGCCAAAGACCGCATCAGTCGCTGTCGCAGTCCTCGGCCTGTCAGCAAAATGACAACACGTGTGCATGAAGTACAACGGGCATAAAGGTGAAACTTGAACATTGGCATAATGTAAGGTCAACGTACTGTAGCAGAAACGTTGAGCTGGATCAGGGTACCATCTTGAATCCCAACAGAATGTAAACCAGATCATAGGAGTCGAGATAGTGTCATTGCAGTAGAGTAGAAAACTATCTCCATGAATGAATTGATTATCAGTACGAGACTGCTGAGGGATCACATAGATATCACTGTCGAGAATGGTCGGATAAACTGTGCAATCTGAAATCAAATTAATTTTGAAATTAATTAGTTTTCTTGTTATCACAAGCCCAAAGCTATATATGGTGGTGGATCCAGTTTCCGAACACTTTTCAGAAAATCAACGATAGCAAATGAAATATCAAACGAATATCTGTCAAACTTACATAATGAATGCTCAAAGTCCTACAGAAAAAGAAGTTGATGGAATTTTAAAAAGACAACGTAGATTTAATACGATATTCCCTTCCGAGTGAACCCCTTCCTAACGACGCGGCGTTTTGGTCCCTTGAAAAAGGTACTGCTTTTCCGAACGTGTGAAACCTATGGGAAAAAGACACAACCATTGTTTCAATAGCGTGGGACTACGCGTATGAAAACCCATTACTTAACTGTACGTGTTCGGTAATACAATCTGTTCGGAAATACAATCCATGAATATATATATATATATATATATATATATATATATATATATATATATATATATATATATAAAGTCCATGAATAATTTTTATCCCTCTTATAACAATGTTGTTATTCATTACCACGAATTTACCAAGGCTAGGCCGACACTAATGTATCCACCATGCGTCAAAGACTTTCAAAGTTTCAAAGTTTATTGATTTTCCACATATGTCTTTTACAATTTTTTTTTTATATCAAAATTAAGAACAAGAACATAACCATTATATACATACACTTAGATATAGCAAAATATAATTCAATAGACTTTGTTATGTTTTACACTGATTAAGCAACTGGCATAATGTAAACATTGTAAAGGAAAACATGAGTGGAGAGTATAAGAAAGCATGGCTTGTATTTCACAGACCCTTGTTTGACAGATAAAAATAGTTACAGTCAATGAATTATTTAAAAAGAAACTTGCTAACTCTAGTACTATTAACAAGGGGGAAAGGAAGAAGAAAAGCGTGAGAGAGAAAAGGGGAGAAATAGAAATTAAGGGGGAAGAAAGAAAAGAAAGAAGAAGAAAACGAAAAGAAAGAAAGAAGAAGACGACGAAAAGAAAGAAAGAAAGAAAGAAGAAAAAACACAATCCGGATGTGAACAGTACTGGGGGATAGACAAAAACAAAAAAAATGTTATGAACAAGCAAAGATAAAGAGGCAGGGATAACTAACATGACTAGAAGGAGAGATTTAGAAATGGAAAGATGGGGGAAACGCAATAGGAAAGAGGTCGTCTAATATAGTTGGTTTAATCCTATACATTTACGTTTCTTGGTTGTTGGGTATTCAACAAGGACAATCTATATTTACGTTTAAATTTAACACACTGAACAGTGAAACTAAAGTTCCAGCAAGTATTGTCATTCTTGTGTACTTGCAGGTCTAAGGTAAATGAAACTTAGTGGTTTCGCACATTTACTTGACATGGTCACTGAATGAAATCATCGAAATCATGAATGCCCGATAATAAAATTCAAGTTGTTGACTATGGTGTCATTATTTTCCACGCGATGATGTTTGCACACGACTTCAAAGAGTTTTATGTAAATATTAAATTTACTGCACAATATTATTATTCGGAAAAGTGCACATGACCAGTTATGGACAAAAAATGACAATTTATACCGGAACCTAAGAGCTTAAATTTTTATGTGTCAATTATTCAATTTGAATGTATACATTATAAAACAAATATATATGTCTTCTAATACGTCTAATTTCTTACATATATATATATACAGGGATCAGAAGTTGGTCTAGCGGTAACGTCTGCGGGCAGCTCTCTGTATTCACCTACAAACTGACTCTGATCGGACCCAAGTTCAAATCTTGGTCACGTCTTTCAGATGGTGACGTTAAAGGTCGGTCCCAGACGGAAATAATCATAATTATTTGATTGATACACGTCTGTAAAAACCCAATTACAGACTCACACAAATGCACGCATGCCAGGCAGAGAGTGAGAAAATAACTTACTTTCGCCATCTGGTGGGAGAGTAAAGTACTCCTGGGTGAAGACCGGCTTATTTTCCACCGTAGTGACTGGTGCCGTTGTTTCTGCAACTATGTTATGATTACGATAATGTAGTTTAATATAATATTACTGACATAGTATCATTTCATTCGAAACATCTAGGACATTAAAGCATTTAAAAATGAGAAGTAGTCAGTCATGTCAACATTAGTAAGATAACAGGAACTTGAATACCGCTTTGTTGAATATGATTATCATCCTGCAATACGTGTGAAACAAATATACATAATATGACAGAAATTCGTGTGCTGATAATAGGAAAGTTGTTTTCTGTAATGCCATTAACCTAACACAGAAAACGCCTGGTTAAAAAATTTCCGTGTAAATCATTTTCGGCGTATAAACGCATTAGTTCACCAGGAATACTGTAATTTGATTAAAGAAGATGTGCTTGAAATAACCAAGCAACGAGGTAAAAGGTACTAGGTTTGTGTTGGCTACTGGTCAACCCGGAATTCTGGTAAAGTTTAACACTTTTTGTGTAAAACAAAATTAAGAAGAGTTTTTTTCAGTGCGAGTACCAATGTAACACGGTACTTGGTTACCATGGTTACATGTACCCTTAATGATTATTTTCTATCGGTTATGTATTTAAAGAATCGAAGTCGTCAGCAAGCAGAATGCCTGATTGATTAACTTACACATGCAGTTTGGTCGATCAACAGGGTCCCAAGTCCCATCCACACAGACTAACTCACTTGGTCCTGAGAATATACCTCTAGTACAGCTGAATGACAGGATTGAGTCATGTGTGTACTTGTTATCCCGTACCAGGCCTCCTGTCTGCGTGAAAACTAAAGGTCCGTTTACATCCACTGGTTCACACGGCGCTGTGAAAAGAAATGAAGTATTGAAAACACTCCCCATCTATTTTTTGGTGGAAACTTACCGTATAAAAGTGCAAAGTGTGCATAGTGACCGTTACCACATGAAATGTTTCGCATTTTACAATACTCAGTATTTTCTGTAGAATATACAACTTTTTGAAAATAACATTAATTCCGATCTTGAAATATATGAATGATAATCAACAAATCAGCAGTTTAATATGTCAAAGAATATCTCAATCCATCCCAAAATGAACAATGATAGAAAGACTTGTAAGGCTTTGATATTCATTGTCCATATATTTAAGGGGGGGGGTATTTTAATGGCCATAGTTCAGATGTCAATACCTCTGAATTTGATATCATTGTTCTATGTCACTCTCTGATTTTAGCTTCTCATTTCGTCATCTCTTTCCATCTCGAATCAGCTTTATGATTAAAAAAAAAAACAAGCATACAAGGTGATAATCTCTTATGTTCGTCACTTATAATGAATGAAACGACTATATCGATAATTAAATTTTGTAAATGAAATTTACCATAACAAGCATTATCTGATATATCTGGTTCCCATCTTCCTTCGGTACAAGCAGAGAAAGGCTCTCCTCTCGTAGCGTAGGGTACGGGAGGACAGTAGAGAAGAATAAAATCATCTAAGAGGTATTCAACGTTCAATGGATTTACAATGATATCAGGGTCCAAGTCAACAGGAAGAGTACACACTGGGTCTGGTTTTGAGAAGAGAAATATATGAATTCTATAATGCAAACATGGTAATGAAAACGAAACTAATAAAAGGTGAGAAGTGGAAGTAGACTTTACATAACTTGCATGAAGAGAGTTAAATATTACACGGACAAATAATTAGAAGCCATAAAGTAAGCAGTAACATTGCCTTAGTTATAAACATATGTAGCATTTATAGAAAAGGGTAATATGTACGGTACACCAAATATCATCTGATGATCTAAGTCTTGTAACATTTTGGACATATGAGGTCAATGTATTTGTAATATTAAAACATTTGCATACCTTCACAGATTGGATATTCCATAGCATCCCACATCCCATCCACACACATTGGACTAGGGGATGAACTCTGTACCTTCCATGTGATGGTACAGGTAAATGTTACGGTGGTCCCATGACCATACTGGTCTAGTGTGTTCCCTGAAGATTCATCATGGTGGTTTAGATAGGACGGTATGGCTGAAGCTGAGCAGGGCGCTACAGGAAAAGGAAATCAATCATTAATAATAATAATAATAATAATAATAATAATAATAATAATGATACTACATGTACTAGTACTACTACTAATAATAATGATAATAATAATAATAATAACAATAATAATAATAATAATAATAATATTAATAATAATAATAATATTAATAATAATAATAATAATAATAATAATAATAATAATAATAATAATACTAAAAATAAAACTGCCCTCTAAAATTTGGGTTACTCCATTGTCGGGGTGAAGTGATTTCAACTCACAAATTGAGATGAATATAGTCATCAATATATCACATAATTCCTCACCCAAGGAGGGCGTGAATACGATGATATTGTTCTTGTATTCATTACGATAATTATTTTATTTGATTCCTTCCTGTTTGATAAAGGAATTGGATAATTTTACTTATCTCTTGACAAAATATATATATATTTGTACAGGAATATAGAATGTGAAAAATAATCTCAGGTCTAGAAAACATATACAGGTATATAATAAGTATACCTGTCGAAAGAGAGAGAGAGAGAGAGAGACGTATGAACGATTATTATGTATTTATTTTATCTAAGAAGTTAATTCTCTTTAATACTACTGATACTGAAAAAAAAATAATGTGAATATATTTACTCATGACGCGACAGGTTATTTACTTTTTTTTTTTTCATTTGTACATAATCTATTTTACTTGTGGTATAACCGATAATGCATTCCTAAACTTCATGTAGCTAGTACTCTTTGCATGTTAATTCGTGTCCTGTTATATCTGTGGTGTAACTCAGCAGGCTTTCGACCACTAAATACATGTATTTTCTTTGTGTAGCATGATATTGTTTCATCATAGACATCGCAATCCTTGGAGACTGCAGAGCTTTGAGTAATGAGAATGAAAAGACACAGAAGTACAACGATCTGGCATGGGAGCTGAAAAGGATATGGAAGGTGAAGGCAAGGGTAATACCAATAGTGATTGGAGCCTTGGGAACTGTAACCACTAGACTCAAAAGCTTCCTAACTGATCTTGGGTCGATGTATCCTTTGAGACCATACAGCATTCAAGCCTGCTTAGGACAGCACATATCCTGCGAAATGTCATGGACTAGGATGGAATGGAGAATTGCGAATATGATGCAGACTTGTTGAAACCAAAACAAAAAAGAGTAACCCTAGATTTCTGGATGAAGTCCAGAACTGAATACTAGGTTGTGGACAAATCAGTAATAATGATATATTAATAAATAAGTTCCTCGTATGAGGTAAAATAAAAGAGCAATAATAATTATAGTAATATTAGTAATGATACCCTTTTTTCAGTTAAGTAACTGATCAGAGCTCTTTACAATGTATTATTACCCCCAGATTAATTTACGATCCGGACGACAAAGCTTTGACACAAGCTTTGATTTGTAATACGACTAGATAAGAATTTTTATTGACAAAAGCTAACATATTGGGTTTATTTTAATCTTTGAATTTGGACTTTTCACATACTTGAATCAGTTGATATTGGTGATTAATAGATGTACTATACTGCTAGTGCACCATCCCAATTTCCATCTTGGTAAATTGATTTCGTAAGAAAAAGTTGGTGCAATTGCAACGGTTTTCAAGATTAATGGCCAAATTTCATCAACGTCTTTTTGGTAGAAACTTGGTATACAATTGATTTCATAAATCAGTGTGAGCAATAGCTTTGAAAGGAAAAGTGAGTTCAAATTATCCAACGCTTTGCAGTACTGGTACTTATATTCATATCACTACAAGGTACGAGGTTCGAATCCCTGCAGCAGCACTAATGTCTTTTGGAAAGACATTAATCTACATTTGCCACACTCGACCCAGGAGTAGTAAATGGGTACCTGGTAGGATTTATTCATTGAATGCACTGAGCGCTACGGTTGTGGAGGTAAAGCCTGGGTAATAATATCCAAAGTTCATTGGAAGCGCATATCGTAATATGTGCTATACAAGAAAGGAATATTATCGTTATTATTTTCATTCACGGTGTTATACTGCGCAAAAGTGAATACTGTAATTCTCTTCATTCTCACCGTAACATGCATTCCCAGAAAAATCTGGTGTCCATCCTGCTTCCGTACATTGGGAGAATACTTCTCCATAAAAGACATAAGGAGGAGGCGGACAATAGAGAATGATGAAATCCACGACGTCATAACGATCTTTCTTTACATTCGGGAAAATATCAGAGTCCAGATCAGCTGGCATTACACAACCTGTGGAATAAATCATAAATATCTATCGGCAATCATATTTTTTTTTTTTTTTAAACATTGTGTATGACCCACATTTCTTTTTCTAACTTTCCAACAAATGCCCTTGCACAAGCGATTCTGTTATAAAAACTACCGATGAAGCCTGCCAAGACAAAAGACTTGTTTTTGCTAATTTTATCCATAGTTCCGAACAAAAGTTTATTTAGAAAAACGAAAGCTTACCAGAGGCTAGCCCGACATAGCAACAGTTACTTTATTCCATCGATATTGATGCCATTGTGCGTAGCAGATAAATCAAATAGTTATTAACGAGGGGTTCTTGACAGAAACATGCATATATTTAAGTACATTAGTTAACAGGTGTGGTAGCTCATGATTTGTCTACTGTTACGCAACATTTCAAGTGCGTTGAGCGCTAGTAATTTCTAAATAGAAGGAATAGACCTGTTCACAAATATATTCAAAATGTATGCATACTTTTAAAACAAAGGTTGTTCTTGACAACCTGAAAGCTTTCAGAGGCTTGTCAGACATAGCAACAAGTAATGTATGCAAACTAGATTCTAAGTATTGCAGTTCATGCATTAATAATAGGTTAATGGATACCTCGTTACTACGTCCCCAGGAAAGAAACATCCATAAATTTGAATAACTTTGTGAACAGGTCTATTCGAGCGTCATTTTGTTTTGAAAAATAATAAGTCGGACGTCCCGTCGTACTCTTTCAAAAAAAAGACTCTTCATTTCATGAATAGTTCAAAAACCTTTGTTTACTGCACCTGGCACTCGACAATAAATGATTCAGGCAAAATCACACTGAACAATGATACTGGATGTTGTGTGAACCAGTTGCAACTTGCAATGCACAATAATACTGTTGTTTTGTAAATCAAGTTACTGATATTAGATTTCAAGGCCCTAATTAGTATTTGAAAGAGTGAAAATTTCATTCATCTAATTCAAAATTCAATGCATTATTTTGAAGAAAAAAAATATTTAAAATGTCATGAGCTTATTGCGAAATAAAATTCAACATTCTACAACTTAAACTTATTTAAAGTAAGTTTTATCACATTTATAGGAATACTTTTCTTAAAACAGTGCTCTGAATATTTAATTAAATTTTCCATAAAAATAAAGAGTAGAACACAACAACACCACTGTAAATCGCACCTGTCACCCCGCGTTAAAAGAAATGCTCTGAAATTGCAGCCGCCATGCACAATGACAATTGTTTGTGCTCTGGATTCATTATTAGTACACACAGATTCTGTGGCCTTAATTTTTCAAAAAGTAAATATCTAATTATTAGAAACTCAGAGCATTATTTTAAGAATATTCAAAGACATGTCATTAAAATTCCTTTAAAAATAAAGTTGAAACCTCAGTGTAATACGAGTTATTAACAATCGAAAGTGTCATTTTTTTTTTACACTTAGTAGCTTTTGAGTTATTATGCGAAAGTAATGTTTTTACTTAACTTCAAGCATATGCATCACCAAGAACGTAACATACCAGCCAAATGGCTCACGTGCCTACCTGTAGGGGCCGTTGTAGGTTTCGCAGTTGTATCCCTAGGCTCAGTCTTTCGTTGCGTAGTCAACAAGTTTTCAGTAGTCATGGTGGTTACATGATTGGTTTGTGATGCAGTTGAGACTCCTTCGCTTGTCCTAGGTATCATGTCCGTTGTTGTTGCTGGGTTAGTTTCCCAGACAGTCGTCGAAATGTCAGCGCTGGTTCGAGGAATCTCACTAGCAGGATCTGTGTAGGACAATGGTGTCTGTGTGGAGTCCGTTTCGACCTTTGCGCTATTAGATGACGAGATCTCAGTTATCTTAGACGCCAAATTAGTTTTGGTTGAATCTGAAGGTTTGTCTGTTGTTCGATCAGTTGGGATGTCAGCAGATGTTGTATACGTTGACTTTAGAGTCAACATACCAGATGGAACCTCCGTTCTGACTGACGTAATGTCTGTGATTTCAGTTGGGTTTATAGGTTGGTCAGTGGTCATGTCAGTTGGGTTTGTAGGTTGGTCAGCAGTCACGTCAGTTGGGTTTGTAGGTTGGTCAGCAGTCACGTCAGTTGGGTTTGTAGGTTGGTCTGCAGTCACGTCAGTTGGGTTTGTAGGTTGGTCAGTAGACACATCAGTTGGGTTTGTAGGTTGGTCAGCAGTCACGTCAGTTGGGTTTGTAGGTTGGTCAGTAGTCACGTCAGTTGGGTTTGTAGGTTGGTCAGCAGTCACGTCAGTTGGGTTTGTAGGTTGGTCAGTAGACACATCAGTTGGATTGTCAGTAGGTGTTGTATATGTTGACTGTAGAGACGTACCAGTTTGAATCTCTGTCATTTCAGTCGGATTTGTAGTCGATTTACCTGTTGAAACTTCCTCTCTGACTGACGTAATATCTGTGATTTCAGTCGGGTTTGTAGGTTGGTCAGTAATTAGAACAGTTGGGTTCTCAGTGGATGAAGTATAGGTTGAAAGTAGAGTCGTACCAGTTTGAACCTCTGTCATTTTAGTCGGATTTGTAGGTTCGTCAGTCACGTCAGCAGATGTTGTGTAGATTGAATGTCGATTGGATTTACTCGTTGAAACCTCTATTATCGTTGAGGACTGTGTCTCTGTGGCTTTTGTTGGGTTTGTAGACGTGTCAGTCGAAATCGTAGTTTCATCAGTGGTTAGGAGGTCTTCGAACTCTGTTATATAGTTAATGACCGTGACGTATTCCTTTCCATCACTCTGGAAGGCATCCGCTGTGTAATCTGATCCGAAAAAAAGTTATTGGATTTAAAGTTTTTAAAGTTTTCTTTTTGCTATGAATCGCACAAAAGTTTAGTGAATCTAAATCAATAATTGGTGATTTGGGTGCGCTTTTCATGAGGCCTAAAGGTCTATTATTTTGATGTGCCAAACAATGTACGTGTACTGGTGTAAGGAACCTAGTGCCATAGGTGACTATAGTGGAAATAGATATTTTTACATGTAGACATACTCTGGTTTAAGAGCATACGTCTGAGCACCTCAAAATCTAATTGCATTTCAAACTTGAATGAACTTTGCTTCATAAACTACATATAGTTACTTGCTCACGAGTTCTACAGTGCATCCCAAAAAAAGTAAACAGTTGGAAAATGTCTCCCCAAGTTAAAATTTCTGAATATTTTCAGTATATCTTAATTTTTGTAGATAGCTTAGGGTCCCTCCTATACAATAACACCAAAAAAATCTGACTAGTTATTACTGACTGATCTCAAACCACTTTTGTGAAAGGGTGCAAAATTTAGACTTGACAAGAATTGGTTTTTGTTCCGGATGGTATCAAGAAAGTTAAGAACCGTTTGAAATTGACAGTTGGAAAAAGTCTCCCCAATTAAATATTTCAAAATATTTTCAGGAAAATTGCATACTTGTGGTTAGCTTATGATCTCTTTTATCAAATGACACTAAAATATCTCACAATATTCTACCAAAATTCATAACGACGCAAGGTCAATTTTCATTGTCTTTCATTGGTAGTGAATTTTGGAATAGATTACCTTTTAAAATCAGATTAACCAGGTCTAGAAGCAGGTTTCAGAATTCTGTTACGACTCACTTGCTGAGTAAATCATGAATGAAAACATTCATGCAAATAGTCTGTATATGTACAAGAAATGTATTTAACATCATTACTTTCTACTTTTTGTACTTCATTGTTAACTATTATTATTTTTAATTTTGGTAATAACTGAACTTTACCAAAATACTTGTTTGTTTTTTTCTGTTGTGGGTCAGGCTCGACTAGCACTTGTGCTATTATCTGGCCCCCTTTACCAACCAATGCTTTTCTTCCTTTATATGTAAACATCATTGTATAAAAAAAATGTATTGTACTTAAATGTTGTTGGTGGTAATAAATCAAATCAATCAATCAATAATAAATCAAATCAATATTTTATGCTTGAGTGAGCAAGAGCCACTTTTGTGAAATGGTGCAAAATCCATTATTGACAAATGTTTGTCGCTGTTCTGGCTGGTATGAGTCAAGTTGATAGTCATGAAAAGACTTCGAAATTTTATATTCTGATTATTAAAAGACTATTTTATGAAAGATATATCCCTCCATCAAAACTTTATGGTTGAGTAAGCAAGGCAGAGCCACTTTTGTGAAATGGTGCAAAATCCATTATTGACAAATGTTTGTTGTTGTTCTGGCTGGTATGAGTCAAGTTGATAGTCATGAAAAGACTTCGAAATTTTATATTCTGATCATTGAAAGACTATTTTATGAAAGATATATCCCTCCATCAAAACTTTATGGTTGAGTAAGCAAGGCAGATGAAATTAAAAGACTCACCAAAAGTAACATATTGAAACACCCAGCAAAGTAGTTAATTACTAACTCAAGCATAAAATATTGTTGGGATGTTGGGTACGGATATACAGAGAACATAACCTGTTATTTCATAAATTTTCTTTAATTGATCAGAATATGGAAAATTCTAAGCCTTTACATGACTCTCGGATCGGCTGATACAGCCAGAGCTAATATCAACTCTTGTCAAGACTGGGTTTTGCACCCTTTCTCATTATTGGCTTTTGCTCACTCAAGCGTAAAATATTGTGAGATATTTTGGTGTCATTTGATAGAAGAGACCCTAAGCTATCCACAGGTATAAAAATCTATTTTAAAATATTTTGGAACATTTATTTGGGGAGAATTTTTCTGTTTACTTTTTTCTTGGACGCACTGTAGACGATGTAGTTTGATAATGGCCTGTATTCATGACTCGGTGTCCGAAAGTTTTACATCATACGGATGTTTTAATCGAACAGTATTGCAATATGTTTTTGAATAATATTCTTCGAACTATATTCTCACCATTTGATCCACCCATGATAATGATAATCACTAGGCTGATATTCCACAGGTACAGTATCCTAAGTACCTTGTATTCCATGTTGCGCTAAAATAATAAAGCATCCAATGAATGAAAGTTGTTTTTTAAACATTCTCTTGGCAAAACTGATGACTTAGAGTTGGTGCGCGAGCTTAACTCATTGAATGGGTTTCTTTTTCTTTGTCAATATCTGTAATTAATACCACGAAAGGAGGTTCGCTTCATCATTTCGTAGGTTATATCCAATCATCATAATTCCTTGAATAGTCCACTTTTACGTTTATCAGGTTCCAAAAATTTCGGAAATGGAATTAATCACTATTACGTATAGCCTGGATGTAAATATTTCAACTTGACATAGGTCGTGTACATAAAGATGACTGGCACGAATCGGAACGAAGCTAATTACGAGATGACATCTAAATCCAAACATGAAAATGTGTCTGGTAGTGTCAGGTCTCCATCAAAACATATAGTCCTCCAGTGCCAATCATATCGAGGGTTACACCTATCAATAATTTTCCATGATAAGCAAGTAGGGATCAACTGAACAGTAGCTACTATCGACTATTGTTTGTTTTATTTGGATAGTACTCATGATGTCATGTCCTAACCTTGTCCATTTTTAGCTTGATGGATGACCTACTTGCATGTTCCAGTGACGTGTGTCTACTCGTCCATTTGACCGATACTTGGCGCCCTGGAGCAAATGTCAAAACTGAGTAAGTAGGCTTATAATGATAATTTTAATAGGCTTCATGAGAATGAGCTAGGCAAATCGGGAATTATCTTTACTGCAGAATACCTCCACGACGCATCGGTACAATGTCTTAGGGTAAGGGTTAGGGATAGGATTGGGGTTAGGGTTAGTGTTAGAGTTAGGATAAGGGTTTGGGCTAGGGTTTAGGGTTCGGGTGAGGATTAGGCCATAATGTTAGGGTTAGGGTTAAGATCACGTGTGTGTTTGGGTATTCAGCAGTTGTTCCACTCGGGCCTTCATTAAGTATTAGGATGGGATGGATGGGTAGATTGATACCACACTCTAAAAAACGTCTGGTCATTTTTTTTACCAGATCGCCTGGTCACATTTTTTTAATCAGATGCTAGTCATTCTGACGAAGATTCTGTTCATTTTGACTCGGATTCTGTTCACTTTAAACCCGAAGCTGGTAGTTTTGACCTTCATGGTGCAGGCGCTCGTGTGAATAGTTATTGTAGTAAAATCTGACTAGATTCTAGTCATATCTAACTAGATTGTTTTTTAGAATGCAGTTGAAGGTACTCAAATAAGAAATTGAAGGTCTCTGTCTGTGAACATGTAAACTTTAATAAAAGTTTTATGAATGTAAAAATCTTTTGTTGCCCAGTAGAAATACGAGATCCTTTTTATACAATGTTTTTTTGAAAGAAATGTATGTGTGTAAAATGTACGTGTAAATTTTGTATTACGTTTCAATTGTTTTTTGCTTCTCCGAAATGTCTGATGTAAGCAAATTTTATAATTCATCTTTTAGTATTTCTTTGCAGTACCCTTTATGTATAAAGCAGTGGAAAGTTGAACCGTTTTTGTTTACTTTTTTTGGGGGGTCCTCCTGCCCACCCATTTCTCAATTTACATAAACGGGAAGAAAGGATAGATTGCCTGCTTTTATGTCTTTCTCTCTTTCTCTCTGTCTCCCAGTCCCTTTTTTCCTCCACACTACATTTTTCTTATGTCCCTTCTAATATACATGTTTTTCTCCTCCCTCCCCCCACACTCTTTCTTTCTCTCTCTCTCTCTCTCTCTCTCTCTTTACGTGTGCCCTCTTCATTTATTTAAATCTCGTTCTCAGTTTGCCAAGAATACTATTTTGACTGTTGCTGGGTGTATCCTGTATGTAAACAGTTTCTTTTCTGTTTACATGACACTAAATACTCGAAACTGAGCTATTTATAGTAAACGTGTTTTCGACATTTTCTCACCATTAGTGCTCATGTACTAACGCGAAGATTATAGTTAAACACACATTATTTAATAAATCGATCAAATTACCATCCATCTTTTGTCAACTAGATGCTTTGCACAAGCATATGGATGACAATGATTACACACACACACACACACACACCCACATATATATATATATATATATCGTGTGTCATTTGTTATTAACTGGTGTATTCATGTGATAAATTAAAGCTAAATTTGCTGAGAATAGTTTCCCATTTACTCGTTATCATTATTGTTATTGTCTATTGAGGCCTTACGTTTAGTAAAGGTTAAAGTGGTAACCTTCATATTTTACCTCCGATGAATATCCGTAATGCAAAGAGTCGTATTTTCATAACGAACCTAGTAAGGTAAAAATTTGAAGATTTTATATTATAGAAGTAAAATTTGACTTTGTTGACAGGTTGACATCACTTAAGTTTGTTTTATTTTTAACTGGAAAGCAAAAAAGGGATCTAGCCTTTACAAATCCTTATTTAGGGTAATAGATATAGGCTGAGAAACGTAAACTGCATATTGCAAACGCCAAAATATGATTAAATGGGTTAGACAAAGATACTGAATGGCATCTGCCAAAATACCTTCTATTTTTTACGAATTAGCGAAATGATAAATTATATTAATGTATCATTTTTCAATCTTCAAAGAGGCGAAACATTTCATAACTATCATGTTTAATGTTTACCTAGCCCTTAGATAATGTATCCAGAAATATCCTTTATATAGTCAGTAACAATCTTGTGTAAATTGATACAATGAAAATCAAATCAATAGTACCAAGGCAATAGAAGAAATGTCATTTCTCGAGAACTATGTCAATAACAGGGTAATCTAGCTTTCAAAAAGCGATACTTATACATTAACTCTTCAACGGGTTTTTGATGCGATTACAACTCTTAATACTCATCGATCAGTGTACCTTGTTAGAAGATGAATCAGCATGTGAGAAAAACTAACATTGCATTCGCTCTATAAAAAAAATCACTTCTGCTCTGTCTCTCTCTATCTCTATCTAATTATCAAATTTATATCTTATTAAATGTATCAAATTTAATCTCATGCAAATTTCTTGTCGGCCAGCGTTTTATATAAGACTTGTTCTTTCAACCTATCCTCATTCATATGATAAGATTATCACCGTAATGTTTTTTTTTTTACTGCATTTAGAATTTTTGTTTAATGTTTATTCTTTGGATTGTTCAATGTAATGAGATTGTATGACCTGTCTCTTTATTGTGTGTTTGAAATAAATTAAATTGAATTGAACTGAATAATAAAAAATAATACTTATATAACATTTTGGATTTATGCAACGCCTAATATTTCTACAATATCTCTAAGCCCTTTACAGATATATCATTACCCCGGTCATCGGATTCAGGCTTTCCCGCATACAATGCATGCACCCTTAAGCTCCTTTCACACATCATGCACATCGGCGGTTCATGTCGGTTTGGCAATCCGCCATACTCCGCCGAGGAACGTGTTAACACCATATTCAATCCCTAGTCACCCGTCACTCATCCGCAATGATCCGTGAGGACCGCTGGGAACCGTCAACAATTTTGAACATGTTTAATTTTTCGTGGCGGTCTTGACGGTTTGAAATGGACCGTGTTCATTTGCCTTCGCAACGCCTTTCACCGTGTAAAGAAGGCTAGCCTCCGTGTTGGCATCGGGAGATATCATACGTAATAACACTGTGTTACATCGCCGTTTATCCAGTCATATTTTCCTCCCGGACCCTCACGATGTGAACAGGGTAGCAACACGGAGATGGCGTAGCCAACACGGTGGCAACACGATCTCATCAAGGAGAAACACGTTGGCACTGATGTCGGAGGCTCAGTATTGACTCCGCCGCCTTCCGGGGATGCTCCGTGGCTTTCCGCCAAATCCCGCGTTACCGCCGTGTTAATCCGCGTTGGCCCCAACTTCACAACGTGTTGAGAGCGTATTTACACCGCGTTCAAGGCCTTCCGCCATTGCTAGGAACGGTTCACGGCGGTTTGAGAACCGCCATGAACCGCCATGAACCGCCATCTGAAACGCCGATGTGTGAAAGGGGCTTTCTCCCTCGGGAGCATTCAAGCCATGCGCCTTTTACAGACTCTCACACTACTAAACAAATCACAGTCACTTTCAGATCCTACCGGGCTCCGTGGGTGGAAAGGTGGAATATAGATAAAATGCCTTTGCTCCAGGACATTAGTGCCGTGCATCGAACCCTCGACCATTGCATCTCCAGTCAAGTGTTTAAATCACTCCACTACGACACCCCTACATCTCTTTTCTTTATAATTTTTTTCTTTCTTTCTTTCTTTCTTTCTTTCTTTCTTTTTTTCTTTCTTTCTTTCTTTTTCTTTCCTCTTCTTCTTCTTCTTCTTCTTCTTCTTCTTCTTCTTCTTCTTTCTTCTTCTTCTTCTTCTTCTTCTTCTTCTTCTTCTTCTTCTTCTCCCTATTCGTCTTCTTCTTGATTATTCATCGCCTACCATCGCAGGTATCACTTTTTGAGGGATTTGATCAGAAGCCCTGGCGACTCTTTATACATAAACTACGTGTATTTCAAGAACTGCTATACATTTTTTTTTCTAAGAAAGTATTAGTCTTATTCTAGGTCCATCTCGATCATTTCCATAGAGTGCATTTCCCTTCATATCATGTCCATGTTCACAACTACTCATGTCTGGTTTCTTTTTACTTCCTCTTGATCCTGGTTCTCTGTCTTTTGTTTCTTTATCTTTGTCCCTCTCCACATCCTCTTCATGCGTACATATGTGTGTATTTATTTATTTTCATTTGTTCATTCTCCACACATGGGCTGGATCACCCTCTTCAGCCAGAGGCTATTCTTCTGAGGGGTATCTCTTTCTCTCTCTCTCTCTCTCTCTCTCTCGACCACGTTTTATTCATACATGTACAAATATATCATTAAATATCATTAAATAGTTCTATTACATTACTTCATTTTGACTTGCTTACATGTCGTTACATTTTAGCCTTTTCTCACTCTCGATCTTCAGTAACACCATTTACCGATCTCGTGCACGCAATCATTGCTACCTACTTCCCTGTTTCGCTTCTCTCTCTTCCCTCTCTCTCTCTCCCTCCCTCCCTCCCCCCCCCCCCCCTCTCTCTCTCCTCCTCTCTCTCTCTCTCTCCCTCTCTCTATGTATTCTATGAATTTATATTTCTCTCTCTTCCTCTCCCCTCTCCCTCTCTCTTCCTTCTACTTATCCCCCCCCTCTCTCTCTCTATCTCTCTCTCAATCTCTCTCTGTCTGTTTCTCCCTCAGTCTCTCTCTCTGTGTCTATCTCTCCCTAAATCTCTCTCTCTCCCTCCTTCCCTCCTCCCCCCCCCCCCCCCCTCTTCCCCCCCCCCCTCTCTCCCTCTCTCTCTCCCTCTATGTATTCTATGAATTTCTATTTCTCTGTCTCTTCCTCTCCCCTTTCCCTCTCTCTTCCTTCTATTTATCCCCCCTCTCTCTATCTCTCCCTCAATCTCTCTCTCCCTCCATCTCTCTCTCTCCCTCCTTCTCCCTCATCTCTCTATTTCTTTCTCTATCTCTCTTTTTCTAATATTCTATTTTTTTAATCTCGCATTTTCACAGCCAATTTAATCCTTCCTTCTTTCTATCCCTGAAAGAGCCTAATTTATTACCCATCCATTCTACCAGGATTTTTGCTTCCCATGCATCTTGTTTAAAAAATATAGAGATACCAGAAATGATATGTTTGCTATTGTTTGGTATATTTTTTTTTCTTTTGGCGTTAGTGTTACTGTCTATCTAGGAGATTTTTTAAAGTTCCTTTTCAACTTTGTATCTGCAATAAATGTGGAAATATAAGAACAAGTTCCAAGATCAAAATGGACATCGCTATTTATTCGCCAAGAAAATTCATGATTATCAATGTCGACTCTGAATGTGGAATATGTAATATTAAAAAAAAAACAATTGCATCATCCAAATTTTTTCTCTCTTTTAAGCCTAAATTTCAGTCTTGGAACGCACACAGTGCACTGAAAGTTGATTATATTTTAAGAAATAACATACAACATTAACTTAATCTTTCTTTGTTTTCACCATTAACATAACATTATACTTAATATAATTCACTTCGTTTAACAAATACGACAAAGATATAGAAGCATATCATAGATTTTTTAAATATACATTTCCTTAAAATTAGGTTATGTCAATCACTCTTTGTCCAAATTCCTTTCAACTACTTTAATAACATACTATGTATACACCACCCTTTAATAATAAATAATAGCATTGTATAATAAACATTTATGGAATTAAGCTCTGAGTAAATAGATAAAGTACATAACAAAGGTTGTGGATTCAGGATGGTCAAAAAAGGGAAGAGAAAAGTCTTTCCTGACATAAATTTTCCTACGACTATAATTTCGAGTATCCCGTCAACCATCTTATTACTTTTTCTTTACATGAAAAGTATCTAGGAAGTAACATGTAAAATTGGCTGCTGAGCAGGGCACAGTCAAAGATTAATTTGATAAAATTACATGCAACAATAATTATGCCAAAGCAATACTCCATCGTAGTTCACACCAGTAACTGCGCTAGGTTAGAATTAGTGTACTGCTATTCTTTATTTGCCTGACTTGTTATCTTGAACTTACAATTGTCCTCTATAATATTCTTGCTATTAATACTTTTTTAAAATGATTCATAAAAATAATACATAATACTAAAACTGGTCAAATGCTTTCATAGATGGTCCTCAAAATATGGACCTTTTCCTAATAATATATAAAAATATAGAATATCCATGCTCTATCGTGTTGCCTTGAAAATGTCAGCCACAGAAACGAAGGATAGTTTCATTGTCATGATGTAGTGCTAGAAATAAAACTCGATTAGAGTCATGACGAGTTTCTAATTTTCGACCAATATGATCATTCTCCAGGAACTCAAATCTTTTATGTACATGCAATATTATTATATCCAGCTATAGCTGAGCATGAATATGGTTAGTCACCGTTTCTGTTTGTCATGACTGCTAACAGGAACCTCTTATTGTATGTCCCTTTAAATGTGTAAAGACTGTTACAAGAATCAGAGAAACAGATTAGTGAACATCTGATAATACGACAAAGTATAGGATGTATATTTGTATTATGTTGGACCCCAACTACAAGCTGTGCTTCTCAGGGGTCTAAATCTTTCATTGTATTTGTATATTTTGTATCAATAATTTATTGTATTTGTCTGTTTTAATTGTTTGAACAAAACTGAAATTGAATTGAAAAAAAAAAAATTTTTGACAGTCGAGACCACTTAAGCAATGAGCAGTTTCCCATTTCGCAATGCATTCTTAGATATCTGGTGTGTCAAAGGATATATCTCCATTAGCAGTTGTACAGAAGCTTACTGTACATGTACAATACCTAATTCAAATTGAATTGAGTACTTTATATGCTGGAAATTTCTTCTCCATTAGTATGGTTGTGGAGTTCTACCATAGCGTTCTCAAAGTCTATGGTCATAACCTTCTTATACTTTGTACTATTTTCATTACAGACCTACATTCACAAACCCCTCTTTTTTTGCTCATTCGTCTTACTGGTATTTCACTTCGGCCAACTTTTTAATAAGGTGCTGATCATCCTGATGTAAAATAACGGGAAAAACTTATAGACAAAATACAGGCTCTCCACTTTTCCTCATGCATCTCAGATATCTGTACCACCCCTTAGAGAGCTAATGCATAGCCATGTCGTTGTAGATAACAGAAGGGCCTTTACCCTGTACGGAAACAAAATTGGTGAAAAAAAAAGAATAGATAAATAAACACTGGCTCAAACCAATCAAACATGCACACCATATTTTCATCTAACTTTTAAAAAATTAATCAGCCGGAATAAACACTGTGGAAATATGGTTCTTGGAAATATCTTTAAATTATACCCTGTACCTATGTTCCATATTTGGTTTCAGAAAATGGTGATAAATCAATGCATACCATGGGCTGACAGAATGTCTAAATCTTATTGATTTTAGGAACTCACCGACAGATCTGGAGAGTACTCCCCTCTGCCATACGTCCTCCTATTCCCCCTTGGGTTCTGGCTAGCGTAGGGTACAAGTGCTGTCTCGGATGGGACATTAGGCCCTGGAGGTTGTCTCATCCTCATCATAGAGTGACCGTATCTATCGATGTGGGGATCGAGTACAGAGTCGATATCAGATCCGTGAGATTCGGATCCATCGATGACCTTGGCGAAGAACATCGGTCCTTCAGCACCCCGGTCTTCTGGATAATTCCCGTTATAATTCTACGCGTTTTATAATAAAAATAGAAACAGTTATATTTAATAAAGACCTTTAAATAAGGCCTATAATATTTTGTGTAACGATCACTTTTATAAGTGATACTCATTCTTGTCAACAAAGGAAGAAACATAAAGGTCACGAAGGGAACACCCTGGAAATTACTTATTGGTGACAATGCAGGGCTATGGTTTTAACATTTTTCATACATAATTTTCCATTTGGCATTAATGCAAGAGCTTATTGTAATAAAACAATTGAAAAAGTATCCCTTTACGCTAACATATTCTCACCCTCTTTTGCCTGTTTACGACGTTTCTTGTTTTGTTTTGTTGTTGTTGTTTTTTAATCATACCCGTGTTAAACACATTATCATGTTAGTCGTATTAATTTTCTTTTTACTATCATTCTATTTTTCATTCTTGCCATTTATCTTACATCATTTTTCATAAGGTCGTCCTCGTAACCATATGAATACTGTCGCTCCCCACGTCTTGGATCAGAACGGAGGACTTCTTGGAACTTTTGTGTGTAATGGCGCCGCCTCTGTACCATCACCATGTAAGCTAGACAGCAGAAAAAGAGAAGAAGAGCTGCGACTGCGCATGCACTGAGTGCGATGATGACTGCCTCCCAAGGAGCTGTTTCAATAAACGAACAACAACAACGAGTTTTTAAAAAGGAAAATTAAAACAAAATCCTCTAGCAAGTAAACTGAAAACAGCAGACGGTAACGTGAAATGAAAAAGAAACAATCATTTACACCGAGGATGGAGTCGTATCGAATTCTAAAACACATCATCCTGACTTTTAAATGCTGACGGTTTTAGTAATTTTTATTTCAAGAATGAAATAGTGGGTAAAAACGGATTAGTACAGATCATTTTTTTAAGAGTTTGCAATGCCACCCATCTTGAAAGGAAATATTACATTTAGAACTATTCCTCATACATGAATAGTGATCTCCATATAGGCCTACTGTCTTTAGCTTTTCTTCCGAAAGTAACATTTGCCGTCTTTACAACTGATTTTTGAGCTTGTAGAACATTGATAAGTTCAATCGATTTATTTTTCTTTCAGTTTGGTAAGAAAATACGACCAAATTGATCCTACAAAAATCAATGGGTGCACGACATTCTAACGAAAGCATACAGTAGCACTATCATATTCCTGGTTACGTATTTATGTTTGGTTTAATGCGACCGCGTCAACATACCTAATCCAGAAGAAGGTTGTTCGGTAGGAGTAATTGCTGCAGGAAGAAATGTAGAGAACGCATGGTTTAAAAACATGGATAACATCACATACCAGACATAAATTGTTTTTATTTCTAATGCAAATAGACTCTTTCAAAGGGGGCACGTGTCAGTTTCTAAAAGAAGGCCAAACATTAAAAAATGAAAGGCCGAAAGACAGAGAGGGAGATATTTTAAAAGGCCTGAAAAGAAAAGAGGACTCGTCCTCTTTGGATATACTGTACCTCTGCTTCATTTAGACATAATGCTAATCCCTTGTTAGAAAGTAATAACTAATAACACCAGCCCCCCCCCCCCCCTCGCCCCATAATACGCATAATAATGATATTGGTGCTTTTTTTGTATAGCGCCTATGTCCGTCACACCGTGAAGCTCCAACATTATTATACCCCTGTCATAGCCGAACGGCCAATCATGTAGCGCTTTAGCATAATCAGGTACCAATTTTCACCAGGACGGAGAGTGGCAAATGTGGGTTTAATGTTTGGCCAAATGAATCATTCTACATACCTTCTCGACAGTCCAGGCTACCTGACAAGCGGCCTCCAAGCACATCTTCGAAGCCATCCACACACTCACATATAAACCCATCTGGGTCATCTTCAGATTTCGACGCCTCGACGCACACAGCATTCTCGCCACAAATATCAGCGGTTCCACACTCCGAATTTTCTATTGCTGTTTATAGAAAGCATGATTTAGATTGGGAAATCATTAACTGAATTGAACTGAATTTTTTAATTAAACATCATTGATTTTAAATTCTGTTCATAAACATGTAACAGAGTGTATCATATATATATAACAAAATTTGAAGTGTACAACAGAAGTATAACATATGTCAAATTTATTAGTAAATACATAAATAATACAATGCAAAATATGGGCAGTGAATTCATAATAATTTAGGATAGTATCCTGAAAGATATTATATTATGTTATACATGCATGAATATCATGTCTTTAAACTCAGTTATCCTCGAAAATTATGACTGACTGGGTTATTTGAACAGTTGAATATGATACAGTGAATGTCCAAATTTGTGAAAAGAAATGTGTGACAATTCTGGTTGTTTATCGTTCTCGTGATATCACGAGTGGTGAGTGGCCCTATTTAAAGTTTCCATTCAATTAAAAGTGTAGTATAGTGGATAACTGAAGATAATTGAATGCTTATGCATTCCCAACTATATCAAGTGCGCTTTGAAACTCCCCTTTGATTAACGTCTATAATTATGATTATTTTATCATATAAGAAAACGTTCAATTCAAATAAAACAAAAACAAACCTGTTACAGCAAGACCGCCTGAATTCGAAACCATTCGTATTGTTGTAGATGTTGAGGAATCATTTGCAAAGAATTCGTTTTGCGAGATTTGATTAAACATAGAGCTTTTCAGCTCACTCGGGGTTTTGGTTAGCAGTGCGGACGTAAAGGTAATGACAAAATCGGATATGATGCTTCCTGATTGGAAGCCTGTGACCTGGATGTTAATGAATGTGCCTTCACCAAGCTCTCCACTCAGCCGTTCAACAAGAAGGTCGCGTATCTGAATGGAATCAAATCAAATATATTATTAGTTACAAAATTACCGTTGAAGTAATTCAAAAAATTTTCAAATGTTTTCTAGTTGTGATTATAGGTTGCTTAAACAGATCTTAAGTTATCTTTACAGATGGGAAGAAAACGCCGATTAGAGATAATTAGAGATTAAGGCCCGTATTTTCGAAAGTGGCCTAAGTTAAGCCTGGCTTAACTTAGGCCACTGATGTATGGAAGACCACCCGTCAACCCCTAAGTCCCGTACAAATTACTATATTTATGTAACAAAATAAAGAAACAAATTTGTTTTCTGGCATGAAGTGAGCATCAGAAATCAATTCTATCCTGTCGGTTTTTGTATTTTTTTTATTTAGTCCCAGAACTATGGTGATCTTGTAGGATTAAAATAGGGTGACATTTGGTTCTCCATAATTCGGTGGCCTACATCTACACGCTTAGGCGGGGGCTTAAGTTAGGCACCTTTCGAGAATAAGGGCCTAAGATACTACTATTAATAATAAGAAGAAGAAGAAGAAGAAGAAGAAGAAGAAGAAGAAGAATAATGTATATTTATAAAGCGTTCATATACAAAACGCGTGTTAAAATGTTAAAGTCACTCCACTATTACCACAGGTTAAGCTGGGCTACCGATTTCGGCGCTCAGGGCATTCAAGCAGAGCGCGTTGAAAGAGAGAGTTGCGACAAGCGCATAATAAGCCAACGCGTACGCGGTCTTTGTTTAAAGTAGATATTCATTGATTTTTAAAACTGACTTAAGTTTCATTATTGCGTAGGTGAAGCTTAGACCGGACAAGTTTGTCAAAATTCGACGCTTGCAAACATTCGAAGTAATGATTATTATCAATTACAAATTGCTAAAATACAGCCCCGACATAGCACCTGAACAGCTCTCCGAAAGCCGCTGAAATGTGTGACGTCAAAGGGAGGACGTTAATTGCACAAGCAGACGATGTCCCATAACATCTCACATATTTTCAGTGCCTGTTTTGTCATCTTCTCTTCAGTTATTTCACTTCACTAGCATTAGTCTATTATGTTTAATCCATATATTGCCTCACTCTAAACCCCGTGCATGGGTTTATTTGGATGGAAAATGAAGCGTTACAAGAATAAAGGAATCAGTTGCTTGTAAACAAAATAGACGCCATTGCATTCACAGCTGCATACACCGCTGGACGTTCGGCGTTGAATGAGGGATAAATACCGTCCTTGCAATCATTCAGCGGGCTTTTCAATTTGAAAGTGTGGTTTCTTTGATTGTTCATTAACCCTCATCCTATATATTTACAAACAAAAGATTTCAGAAATCAGAATCTGTTTCATTCCCATTTTAGAATGGTGTGAAATATGGGCACGTTTGAATACACTAAATTCTTTATAATTTGAGAAATAACTGCACTGCACTTATGTTCATTCTTTATGGGACGTCGTCTGCTTGGACAGGATTGTTCCCTTTATTGACGTCATTGAAACATTGTTATTTTTTTGGCGAAGCGCTTGTATATCGCAGATGCTGGGAGGTAGTTTTATTTGTATTATTGTTTAATTACCTGATATGTAGTTGACTTTAAACTGATACGATTGCTATCTGTTAACTTGCCAGTTTCTAGTGATACATTATTTATCATATTTGTGATAAATAATTTATCTCTGGTTATCGAACAGACCATTCATTAATTCGTCTTAACTTGAGTTTAAATCAGATTAAAAGGGGCCCCGGAACTTGGAAGTTTAACAATTCTCTATTAAAAGATGAAATTTTTGTTTCCAAAATTACTAAAACTATAAAAGAGACAATTACATTTTACGCAAAAGATAAAGTGGAGTTTGATCAAAATGATAATATAGTTGGGGAATGTGAATTTTCTATCAATGACCAGTTATTTTTTGAAACTTTGATGATGATATTACGTGGAGAATCTATATCATATGGCTCTTTCATCAAGAAAAAAAATGTAAATCGGGAAAAGGAACTAGAAAGAAATATAGAAGAACTGGAACAAAAATTAGTGATATCGAATGATAAGACTGCTGTATTGATAGAATTAAATAACAGAAAATCACAACTTGAAACTCTTCGCTTGAAAGTAAATGATGGCATCGCTATGAGATCAAGAATCAAGTGGATGGAGCTTGGAGAAAAGCCATCAAAATTCTTTTTAAACTTAGAAAAACAGAATAAAGTAAATAAAGAAATACGTCAATTGTCAACAGAGAATGGAGATGTTATTAGTGGACAGGATTGTATATTAAAAGAAATATTTAGGTTTTACTCAAATTTGTATGCGAGTAAAGAAACTGAAGACGTAAATCTTGATACATTATTAAACCACTCAGATATTCCTAAGTTAACTCCGGAAATGTCCACAATATTGGAAGGTCCTTTGAGAGAAGAGGAGGTTTATCAAATGCTCAAAAGTATGAAGACTAACAAATCCCCAGGGCAAGATGGTTTCACTGTTGAATTTTATCGATTATTTTGGCAATATCTTAAAACATTCATTATCAAATCTTTGAACTACGCTTACTTCACAGGAGAACTGTCGCAGTCACAAAAAATAGGTATAATCACACTGATACCTAAAGGGAACAAACCTCGACATTTACTAAAGAATTGGCGTCCTATTTCACTGTTAAATGTTATATACAAAATAGCATCTGGATGTATATCAAATCGACTGAAGCATGTGCTGCCCTATTTAATACACGAGAATCAAAAGGGATTCTTAAAAGGGCGTTTTATTGGGGAAAATATTCGTTTACTTTACGATACGCTACTGTACACAGAACTTAGAGATATACCAGGCATGTTGTTGATTATTGATTTCGAAAAGGCATTTGATTCTGTATCGCATAAGTTTCTCTTTAATGTTCTTGATTTCTTTCGCTTCGGGCCATCATTGAAAAAATGGATTCATTTATTTTATGAAAATGCGTCTTCTAGTGTTACAGTAAATGGATTTTGTACAGAGAGATTTGTTATAGGACGAGGGTGTCGTCAAGGAGACCCTTTATCGCCCTACCTTTTTTTACTTGTTAGCGAAATACTAGGAATTTTGATTAGGCGCTCCAATTCTATATCTGGTTTGTATTTAAATGGAAAAACAAGTAAACTCCTACAATACGCAGATGACACTCTTTTGACACTTAATGGTACAAAGGAAGAGTTACACTGTGCACTAAGTATTCTAGATGATTTTGAAAAAATGTCAAACCTTAAGATAAACATTACGAAAACTCAAGTGATATGGATCGGAAAAAATAGGGCCTGTAAGAAACAATTAATGCCAGAACACAAACTAAATTGGGTATCCGAAGGTTACTCGAGATACCTAGGAATAGACTTTTCGGTTAACTTGTTAGAAATGGTCAATCATAATTATTGTGAAAAAATTAAAGAAATAAAACGCCAAATTATGTCATGGTCAAAAAGAACCTTAACTGTCTTAGGGAGGATAACTGTAGTTAAAAGTTTGTTGGTACCAAAACTAAATTATTTGTTATTATCACTTCCAGAACCTAATTCTCAAATTATGATAGATATAAACCGTTCTTTTTATACGTTTATCTGGGGTAACAAACCTGATAAGATAAGTAGAGAACAAATGTGTCAACTATACTCTGAAGGCGGAGTTAAAATGATTAATATTTTTATTCATGCCAAATCTCTAAAGATATCGTGGATTAGAAGATTTGTAAGTGATTCTCAGGTAAAAAATTACACTTTCCATATGTTTTATTCGTTCTTGCCTCAAAATTATTCTTTTCATTTGTATATGGGATCTATTTACTACAAAAACTTGGCAGACTTGACACCAAATCCATTTTGGAAAGAGGTTCTTTTAGCATGGTCAGACCTGGTGGAACTTTTTATCGAAAATATTGCATGTCAACCTCTTTGGAATAACCCCCAAATAAAAATGAATGGTAGAGTAATATACTTTAGGTCCTGGAGTGTAAAGGGAATACGTTTTGTGAATGACATTTTAGAACAAGACGGATCTTTTCTTTCATATTTTGATTTTCAACGTCGGTTTGACATACAAACAAACTTTCTCCAGTACTATGGTCTATGTAATGCTGTTCGGTCAGGTTTTGAAAAGAGTACACGTGTAATTCCAAAGGCCATAGAACCTATAATTCCTGAAGCTTTGCACCTTATAGTGAAAACAAAATCTGGTTGTTCCCATATTTATCAGTCTTTCTTAAAATACAAAGTCAAAGAATGTAAAAGTCTTATAAAGTGGAAAAAAATCTTAGATATTCAGGATGAACGATGGGGGTCATATTGTTTAATTCCTTTTCAATCAATAGATACCAATATGAGATGGTTCCAAATCAAGATTTTAAACAGAATATTATATATGTGAGATGCATTGTTGAAATTTGGTGTGGTAACTGATAAAAAATGCACCTTTTGTAATAACAGTGAAGAAACCATTATACACGTGTTTTGCTCTTGTCAGTACACGAATGTAATATGGTCTAAATTTGAGTACTGGGTACTTCATAATACTGGGGAAAAGGTTATACTTACAAATCAAAATAAGTTGTTTGGATTTTGCGGTATCAATAACAATGCACTAAACTGTATACTGATGGTTGTACGACGAGAAATATTTCATGCCAAATTACAAAATCAATTACCTTCATTTGAGAAAATTATATTAGCCGTAAAATGTTATTACGAAATGGAAAAATACATTTATCAAACGAATCTCAAAGAAAATAAATTACTGAAGAAATGGTTTCTATTCAGAAAATGTTTTGAGAGTGTTGGCAGCGTGACAACATGAAAATGATCAATTTACTATGTATTGTTTTATATCATATGTATTGAAAAAAAGAAATCTTTATTTTTTCTCTGCCCTTAAGTTTGGGCCGTGATGTTCATTGTTATGCCATTGTTTACTCATTCTGTTGCACTATCCTGAATACGAAAGTATATGATTATTTGTATTTGTTGAATTTGTTTTTTGTAAATAAAGAACCCTGTGGAAGGGGGAAAAAAAAAAAAAAAAAAAAAATATTTGTGATTTTCTTTGAATGTGTACTTTAAAACATGGCGGATCGTGGATCTCCCAATAGTTCCCTTTCACGTACATTCTCTATGGGAGGGAACTATTTGAAGCTCCATAAAATGACTGACCAATCAGAAGCGACGTAAAGTGTCTCTACTCTCTGTATGTATAGCTCTTCATTCAAGGAATTCCTTCCCGTTTAACACCTCGGTGGAGAGATAAATGTTGATCTTGCCCAAGGACAGTAGTGCCGCGATG